>PVKP010020596.1:0-40530 GCA_004027715.1 Plecturocebus donacophilus
ACAGACTTTAAAACAACAAAGACCATAAGAAACAAAGAGGGACATTACATGGTGGTGAAAGGATCAATGCAACAAGAAGAGCTAACGATCCTAAATATATACCCACCCATTACAGGAGCACCCAGATACATAGGGCAAGTTCTTAATGACTTACAAAGAGACTTAGACTCCCACACAATAATAGTGGGAGACTTTAACATTACACTGTCAATATTAGACAGATCAACGAGTTAGAAAATTAACAAGGATATCCAGGACTTGAACTCAGACCTGGAACAAGTAAACTTAACAAATATTTACAGAACTCTCCTCCCCAAATCCACAAAACATACATTTTTCTCAATATCACATTATACCTATTTTAAAAGTGACCACATAATTGGAAGTAAATCACTCCTCAGCAATTGCATAGCATCTCACAGGTTTAAATAAAATATTGGTTGGCTGCTTATTTGTTATTTTCATCCCCTATTCCTTCTTGTCTCCATTGTTAAGCACAATTATTGGCATAAAAGAGGTTTTTAATACCCATTTTTAGACTGCATTCTAGCCTGGGCAATAAAACATGAATCCCATTCTCTCTCCCTCTTTCTTGTCCTCTTTCTTTCTCTCTTTCATTCTTTTGCTGTTTCTTTCTTTCTTTCTCCTTTTCTCTCTTTTTCTAAAAAAAAAAAAAAATTCTTCTTGTCTTCAATACCCCTTCTACTTCTGGAAACAACCTATGGCATCTTCTCTTTTAAAAACGGAAACAAGATGAAATGTGATCTGATTTTTTTTTTAAAAGCATTCTGTGATGCCCATTGAGGTAATCCAAGAAACTAAGATATTGCAAACCTGGGCTGTGAATCTCTGATGTGGAGCTACTTTTAGAATTTGTTTTTGTTTAGCTCGATTAAAATGCTTTCTTTAGCTTTGTTTTAGATTTTGTTCTCTTTTCTTCCTTCTCCTGCCTCCCCTTCCCTTCTTAAAAAAATAAATAAATAAAATAAAATAAAATTTAATGATATATTTTGTGAGCCAATCATTCAACAAATATCTACAGCATGCTTATTACATGTCAGACACTCAGGATATAACAAACAGACAAAAATTCTTGCCTTCATGAAGCTTACATTCTGGTGAGGGGAATAACAAATTAGTAAAATATATGCTATGTTAAATGGTGACAAGTACTATGGAAAAAAGTAAAGCAGAGACTAGGACCAGGAATTCCCCAGGGATGGCGGAGGTTTCTCTTTTTAGAATGGCAGAGACTTAAGTGAGAGAGGGAATAGCTCTGCAGACACTTGGAGAAAGAACAATCCAGTCAGTGGAGGATTACCCTAAGGTAAAAATGTGCCTACCAGGTGCTAAGCTCCTTGCAGACATCTTTTATTTTATTCTCACACAACTATTTAAGGAAAGTATTATTCCCATTTTCCAAACAGTGTTCAGAAAGAATCAGTAGGCCGAGTGCAGTGCTTCACATCTGTAATCCCAGTACTTTGGAAGGCCAAGGCAGGTGGAACTTCCGAACTTGAGGTCAGAAGTTCGAGACCAGCCTGGCCAACAAGGTGAAACCCCATCTCTACTAAAACTACAAAAATTTGCTGGGCATGATGGTGCATTCCTGTAATCCCAGCTACTCAGAGGCTGAGGCAGGAGAATCACTTGAACCCAGGAGGCAGAGGTTGCAGTGAGTGGAGATCACACCACCGCACTCCAGCCTGGGTGACAGAGCAAGACTGTCTAAAAAAACAAACAAAACACACACATACACACACACACACACACACACACACACAGAAAGGATCAGTAGCTGGTCCAAGGGTAGAAGTTGAAGTGTGAGTAAAGTGAAGAGTGGCCCAGAGTGTGAGTACCCTGTGGAACCCAATAAATGAGGTAGTTGGGGGTATGAGCTTTGGATTGGTTGGTTTGCATATGAAAGGCACACTTGCAAATGAGTCCTTTCTATATCCAGGAACTGACTAAACCCTAGGAGGGGCAGTGCCTCCAGAATCAGCCAGGCCCCAGATGTCAAAACATCAAAAAATATGGAAAATAAAAAGACATGCTGAAGTCAGTGCTGATTTATTTATCCATCTCCTCCTGCCTGCAGCACAGTGCCTGGCCATAGCAGATGGTTCAGTGGTTGCTCACAGAAAACACTAAGACGAGCAGCACAGAATAAGCAGTCATGTCTCGGGAGATACACAAGGGTAGGAGCGGGAAGTGTTGATCACATTGTTTTCCATCCCTGACAGCCAGCAGACAATAAGACCAGAGGGACAGGTAGCAGGAAGGGGAGTTCTGATGTAGGATGAAGGGATTATTTTGAGAGAGAGGCAATCTCAGTAGGACTCTACCATGAGCAAACAAGCTGGAGATCAGGAGGGCTCCAGACGTCACAGGGGCTCCTTCTTATAGCGCTGAGCCAAGGTGAGCCACGATCCTTCCCAGGGTCTACAGACATCACCTCCTGCATTTACCATCACTACCCCCTCCCCAATCTAACTCTTGAAAGTCCTGAAATGCCTGTGATTCTGACTGGAGCAGCCATCCTCATCCCAGGTAACAGACTCATTACCTGCCTGCCCCTCGTGCCTGGTGCCTGGGCAGCTTCCATTGTTCTCTGGAGCTTGGTTGGCTGCCAAGCCTTAAATCCAAAAATTACTTTCTTTCTTGTGCTGGCACAAAAGAAAATTTTGGCCCTTAGATGGATTTTTTTTCCCCATTCTTCCCCACAATGACCAGACTCTGAAAGGAAGAGCAAATGACTTTTTCTTCTTGGCAGAATCGTGAGATCTTGATCAGTTCAAGCCCAGAATGTTTGTGGATCAACACTCACTCAGCAAACTTGATGGATCATGATGGGTGAAGAAGAGGGTAAACTCACAGCATTTTATCAAGCAAGGGTTATTCTACAATCAAATGCATGCTTGACAGTGGCAAAGTGCTTCTGCACATTTGTTTTTATCTTAGATCTACCCACAACTCTGCAAAGAGGTGAGGGAGTGTATTATTCCTATTTTATTCATGTTGGAAACTGAAACTCAGAAAGGTCAAATAACCTGCCCAAGGTCAAGACAGGAACCAAGAGCCTCTAACTCCCCTGCTGAATATTCTGGCCTCAGCCCTGCTGGGAATCACTGCTCCGAGACTTCGGAGCAAAGAGGGGAGCTTCTTGTCTTCTGTTCAGGAGGCAGGAATAGTAGAACACCAATTCTGAAGCCAGAAAATGTAGATTTGAATCCGTTCCTATCCCTCACTAGCTGTGTGACCTCATCATTTTCAGCAAACTGACACAAGAACACAAAATCAAACACCGCATGATCTCACTCATAGGCGGGTGTTGAACAATGAGAACACATGGGCACAGGGAGGGGAGCACTACACACTGGGGTCTGTTGGGGGGAAATAGGGGAGGGACAGTCGGGGGTGGGGAGTTGGGGAGAGATAGTATGGGGAGAAATGCCAGATATAGGTGAAGGGGAGGAAGGCAGCAAATCACACTGCCACGTGTGTACCTGTGCAGCAATCTTGCATGTTCTTCACATGTACCCCAAAACCTAAAATGCAATTTTTTAAAAAAAAGTGTGTTACTTAATATCTCTGAGGCTCCGTCTCCTCTTAAGCAGAGAAGAACAGCCTACCCCTCATGGGGTTTTTGTAAAGACTCAGTGAACCAACTTTAATAACACACCTGACTTAGTGCCCTGATGTGAAGTAGTTGTGCAAAAAGTGCTGGTTCTCTCTCTGTCTTCTGTTCCGGGGTAACAGTTGGCCACATGGAAAAGTGGCCCCATACTCATTCTCAGAGTCCTGAGCTGAACAGGTTTCCTAGGAGCTGATGGTTTGAGGTTTGTGGGCTACGGCTAAGGGGTATGAGATTTCCAGGCATGATGCTCACACAAAAACCTGAATGTGAGGCTGGGGTGAGTACAGCATGCTGACGCCTGAGCAGAAACCCTCGAGGGACACTTGGAAATCATGACTTAAGAACACTTCGGTGTGCAGTGGCATCAGAGCCGTCAGGGGAGGCATGCTGAACTTCACAGTGGTGCTCCCACGCAATTAGGCAAATTCTTTGGGCCTCCCTGATTTTCTTTAATAAGCCCTTTCTGTCTTCACTCTCCAAGAACTCATTAAATTCTTTCTTGACGCTGTTTTCATTCTGTGGTTCGAACACCAGAGTAAGGAGCTCCATAAAACTGTTCCCAGCAGGAGCTTTCGAATCCTAAATAAATTTTTTCCAGCTTTAAGGAGTGGTGGCCACTCTGAGACCTGGCAAACATGTCTGCCTTGACCCTGAATATGACTTGATCCTACAGCATGTTGCTCCTGCCAATCAGTGGGTCCCTGATGGACGTGTCTTCATTTATTCATTCCGCTTGGCTTAGTGTTCATTCTTGAGAAAATCCATCCTGGTCCCTTAGGACCTTCTGTTAATAGACTGGTTTTGCAGTAGCTGCTCCCACCCAGCTGTTTCCTCTGTTTAGCTGCTTTGCCAGTTCACTTTCACTCCAGCCTTCTCTTACACTTTTCAGCCTCCTGTCACAATGGAGGCTTACATGGGAAGCTTCTCTTTACTTGGAAGGATGAATGCCACATAAGGGTGGGTCTGAGGAGGATTCAGGGGCCAGGATCACACCTTACCTGGAGCCTGAGCAACACCCTTTCTGTTCTGAGTCTGTTCCATCCTTTTGGTACCTTGGATCCTGCAATTAAAAGAGAAAGCAGAGACTGCCTAGCTCACAGACGCTGAGGATAATTTACTGACATCATAGCACTGGAGAGTGTCATGAATACCTGGCTCAAGCCCAGCTCCAGAGAGTACATTTCAAAAAATGTCAAATATATATAAAGTACCCCCTCCCCACCAGTATTGTTCATGGCATAATTTCACTGAAACCCCATCCTGAATATCATCATAAGAACATCACCATAAAACCCACATTCTCCTACTAGCACTGGGGGCATGATTAGAAACAATTAAAGGGCAAATGCAGTGTTCATTCCCAATTAAAAGAGATTTGACTTCAGAGGTCCAGTATGAATTCTTTCCTTAAAGAAGCACAATAGAGCATAGTAATTAGAGATTCAGGCTCTAGTGCCAAACTACTGGATTCAAATCCAAGCTCTGCCACTTGCTAGCTGTCTGACTTGGGCAAGATGTTTAACCTCTTTTGTACCTCGATTTCCTCATTTGTAAAATAGAAATAATAATAGCAATCAACTTGTAGGGATATTGTGAAGAATAAAAGTGTCATTACATATAAAGCGCATAAAACAGTGCCCAGCACACAGTAAGTGCTAGGTAAAAGGAGCACTCACCGAGCTCCCTTTGGTGGACTTTTATACTGCATGGGGGCTCCCTGGGAGTACAGAGGCAGGAGTTTCCAGATGGATGTGGGGTCTTTTGAAATCCTGACATCAGCAACATTTTGTGTGTGTTCCCCAATGTCCACAGTCATGGATCAGAAAATAACCAAGATTATGCAAATTTTACACACTGTCTACAAGAAAGATGAGCCCGGTGTAGCCATCCCACCCCTACCTTTCCAATATGCCACAGTGAAGAAGTCTTTATCAACACAACCCCAACAGTCCAGCTTCAACCATGGTGAAGGCCAATTGCAGTCCCCCAATGAATGACTGACACAAATAAATCACAAAATGCCCTTCACTCTCAAGGTAGGAATAATTTCATATATCTTCAGTTTTCATATATGGCTAGGGGGGGTTCTCAAACATTTTATTTAAATTTCATTTAAAATTTATTTTAACCATGTAAACAAACCATGATGAAAATGTGGTATATACCCAATGTTGATATATAGAGGCCACCAGCCCAGTAACTTAGGATGCCAAATTAACTTATTTTTATGCAGGCCTCTGAATGAAGTTTTCTTGTTTTAATTAAAAAGTACCCTGAGACTAAGAGTCAAGCTGTGAAAAGGCCATTGCTGTTTGCAGCTACTCAACTGTATAAACCAGGATTTCTTGGAGCTATGCAACCAAAACCAAAATCTAGAGAGAAACTGCATGCTGAAACTGATACAACTCTGCAATTTGTTGCAGAGGCCCTGATTTCAATTTCCTGTGCTCATCAAAACAACATCATTATACAAAGTAGGTGTCACCAATCACAAAACATATGCATGCTCATAAAATAATGTTCTCATCTAAATATTTTATTATTGAAAGAAGTTTGAAATCCCACTGTAATTGTTATAACAGTATGCCAGTGTCCCTCAAAACCCTCCTCCATGCCTCTCCCAGAGCAATGCAATCTCTCCACCATACGCCTATGATTGTGACTTTCTCTTACTTGAGAACTTTCAGCGGCTCCTCCCATTCCCCTTAAGACGAAGTGAGGACTCCCCAGCTTGGCAGCCAAGGGCATAGCAATCTTGCTCCCACATACTGTTCACTGGCATCTCTTGTTCCCTGGCATCAGTCCCTTCTCCAGCTGCACAGAACTGCTTGGTATTTCCTAGGAAATGTCAGGTATTTTCATGCTGTTCCCTTGGCCGCAAACGTCCTTCTCTCTCTCCGTCTTCCAGCCACCTCCCCTCACTCCAACTCATTTCTGAAATTCGTCCATCAGGGGCCAACTCAAGCAGCATCTCCTTAAGCAGCCCATGGCTCATTGGTGCTCCTTTAGCACCTTACACCTGGCTCTACAGTGAAATGACTGGTGTGCCTCTCCAGGTTCCTCACCTATTGAGAGCTTCTGCTGAAGTAGGGATGTGTTTATCTTTATATTCTGGCACACACACGTGTTCAATAATATAGAAGGAAGAGAGGGAGGAGAAAGAGGGAAGAGGGAAGAGGACAGAAGGGAGGATAGAAGAGGAGGAAGTGACAGCCAAGCATCCCATGCCATGCCTGCCACCTCCCAGGAGCATAGAAATAGCCCTTCCAGATTAAGCTGTGTTCCTGGACTACCTGTGTGACTACACTTTTCCCTGCTCTTTCAACGTAATAATATCTTTGATTCCCTTTCAGCGTCTTGACACCAAATAACACTTGTGAGGCAGTATTACTCCTATTACACAGATGAGGTAACTGAGACTAGAGACATAAGGTGATGGCCCAGAATTCTGCCAAGGATCTGGTCTAATTCCTCTAAGGGCCCAGTTTACCCATCACTGTGTGTTCAGTTCATATGTATGTGTGTGTAGGTATGCACACTTTGGTCGGGCACTGTGGTGGGACGGATGTGGCTGTCTTTTCTATTAAAAAAATGATTCAACCAAAGCTACAATTTCATGAATTAGAGGCAGCATTTTGCCTTGGGCATTTTATTCTGTGCAAATAGGTTGGTATGGAAACCACACTTCTGAGGTTGCAATCTAAACATCATTTGCCTCTATTGGTGTTCTTAAAACGTTACATGCTGATAGAAGACGAGAAATTTCTACATTTACCACATCAATTCTTTCCTGTCAACAAGCATCTATCTACAAATGGTTGTAAAGTAATTGTAGCAAACTCTTTCAAAATATTCCACATTTGTGCTCTAACAGCAAACAATAAATATAGCTACTTTTCAGTGTCTGTCTCCAAATAGATGGTAAGCTCCTTGAAGGCAGTGATATTTTATTCATCTCTGGGTGCTCAAGGATTAGATAGGAAATGGCACTAAGGGGACATTCAATAAATGGGGTTTGATTGGATAAACAAGACAACTGGCGGATTTGCCAATACAGGTTAATCACAATCTTTTTACACGTCCTACCTCTGTACAACCTTCAAAGCCTTCTTGCTGCTTTACGTGATCTTCCCACCTTTTCTGCAAGTTAAACAGGAAACATATTATTAGTCCCATTATGCAGAGGAGAAAATAGAAACTCAGCAAAGTCCAGTGACTTAGCTGGGCTGGTCAACAAGCACTGGAGTCCAGATTCGAACGCAGGCTTGCCAGCTTCTGGGCCAACGCCCTCCTCTCCTCCCTACATGGCCCCTCCCAAATGTCTCTGCACATGGAGCAGCAAATACCTGCTCAACAGGCTCCAGAACACTCGTAGCTGACTCCCATACCTTCTCCACTGTTTCCTGAGCATCCTCTGTGGTGATTTAGTTTAATACAGACCTTTCCAAAATGCATCTGGACTCACTCCTCTTCCACAACTTTTCCTGGATTCTGCACATCCCTTTTCTCCTAATTAGCTTTGGCTTTCCTTAGTTTGCACTGAGGTCTGCTCTGCCAGAGTTCTGGAGTACAGTGTATTTTTATACTAGAGTTTTTCTCGGTGTTTATTGACATTAATTTCTAGGAAGCTGTGTAAGTGGGGATGATAATGAATCACTCTGGGTACTTTTCCACAGAGAATGAGCCCAGGGACCACCATGGGGGCTGGGCTGATGCGGACATGGAGCTCCCTGAAATGTAATCAGGGATGCTTTACGGTACTTTAGGAAAGTGAGGACTCACAGGAGAGAGGTCTGTTTCTGTCATCTTGCCTTTTTGTCTCACTCGACGGTTAGGAGTAACCACCAATACCCATAGAGACCAGATGTGAGAAGCCCTCCTTGCTCTGGGCTGCTCACTTTAGAGGATCCTGCCCTACAGGACCAAGACCACGGTGAGGCAGAAGCCAGCCTGCCTTTATGTGAGACTGAGAGTGATGCCACCTTAAATTTCACACTGAGGCACCTCACCTGCCTTGTCCTAGTCCCAGCCCGGCTCTCCTGGCCCTTGTTTGACCAGACCCACCCTAAGGGGAGAATTCACAAAGCTGAAGTCCTGTGCCACCCAGACCTGTGTCTCCCTTTCTAGATCCTGAAATTTCCAAACGCCCTAAGCCCACTTCCAAAGGCTGCACAGTGCCACTGCTGGGCAAACCCCTGAGCAGGATGGAGTGTCTGCATGGCTGTGCAGAAAGCCCTTAGTAGGAAGGGCTGGCTCAGGGCATGGTATGAAAAGGTGGCCACAAGCCTACTCTCTTCATCAACCAAGCTCCAGGACAGAATTCAAAAATTCAAGAATTCAAAATTTGGATCTGGCCTTCTATATCCTTATATGTTCTATTTTTTATTATAAGAAGATAGAATATTTTTAGTTTAACAGTGTGTTAGGGTGATGTATTACTTTGAACTATTTAGACATGTGATATATGGGTCTCTATCCACACTCTTGTCTGGACCCCACAAATGTGAGTCTGGAGGAAAGTCTTGAGAGGGGATGACCTAAACTTCAGAAGACTCTGTGGAGAAATGACCCCTCCACACACATCTGCTACTATAGGTCTCTATTTCTTGTATAGGACCATTACAATTAATTCTTTGTCCTGATTTATGATCCTGCCTGCCAGGTAAATTGTCAAGGTGGCATGTGAGCATGTGTATGAGGGGATAGGCTTAGCATGGTCACCCATGAAGAGTGAGGCCATTTTTGGTGAGGATGAAGCATGGTAGTTTCCCTGACATTGTCCATGAAGGAGGCAGCTAAACATGGTGGGGGCCCTGTACATGGAAAGTGGCTGGAATCAGATCTGCCTCTAACACAATTAGGAGAGAAGCTCTGCAGAGTCTTACCTCAGTGTCCTTACACTTCCCTCCCTTCAGCTGGGCACAGTGGCTCACGCTTGTAATCTCAGTACTTTGGGAGGCTGAGGCAAGAGGATCATTTGAGGTCAGGAGTTCGAGTCCTCAAATGGTGTGTCAAATGGTATGTCAAAGTCTGGCCTCTGGTGGTTGGGGAGGAGTTGGTCTAAATCCACTCCTCCCAACCTCACCTTCGCCCTCCACCACCCACCTGGGTCCCTCCAGAAAACCTTGCAAGGTCTGGCTTTCTGTCTGGGCCCCAGCAGTCTTCTCAACTGCCCCAGCCCCCTCCCAGATCCACTATACAAATCCAGGGCTCACTGACAAGATACGGGAAGAATAAATCTTTCCTCATTCTTTTATTCATATCCTCACTTCTGCAGAGTGCGCTGAGGAAAAACAAACCCCACAAAATCCCTGTGGGCTCTAGCAGTCTGGCAGTCTCTCCTTTGCTCCTGTCTGATAATCTTTGGAAGGCAGAGGCCAGGAGAAGAGGCCCATCCAGCTCCAGTAGAGACAGCAGACCCTTCTCCTCCTCCTCTTCCTCCTCCTCCTCCGAGTGGGCTAGACCACTTGAAGCCAGTGGTCTTCAAGTAACATGCTTGCCTGCACCTGGTTCTGGGGACCAGAAATCACAATGACCTGGGGAAACTGGGAACTCGATATGCATGACTTGCTGGAGTAACATTATGCCTGCCTCACCTTCCTAGCCTCCCGCAAATTGCCAGACAGCTTCTGGGCCTTGGAGGGCCAGGCTGTTTGCTCAAAACATTAGGTGAGGGAGGATTGCCCTCGCTGCTGGCTCAGAAGCTACTGCAGGGAAGAAGTGGCAATCAGGGCAGATGCGGGTCCTGATGAAAGAGGGACTCTCCATCAGGGCCTCGAGGGCGAGCCAGCATCTGCTGATGTCATAGCCTTTGCAAAACAGTTCAAGCCTTGACAATTCCCAGGACCTTCCTCCTCCAAGTCTGGGCACCAGAGAGTGCTTCCATTAAGCTCAGTCAAACTGAGGAAGGATAACAGGAGTGGGGTGCACTGAATTTTGCAGAACTCAATTTATATAGAAGAGAGGCACTGGACTTAGGGTGACCCACTGTCCAAGTGTGTCCGGGACTGAAAGGTTTCCCAGGACATAAGCCTTTCAGTGCTAAAACCAGGACAGTCCTGGGCCAACTGGGAAGATGGGTCACCCTAACAGAGGGGCTGTGGGAAAAGATCCTCCCTCCCTGAGCCTGGCACATGGCTGGGTCCAGAGCAGGGCTCAGATCCCAGCTGTCTTCTAGCAGTTCTGCTAGCCCAGAACTTTACTCACTGCAGAGCTTATGGTTTGCAGTGAACGCCAAGAACAAAGTACTCAGATAGTTCCAGCTGAGCAGGGCTGGGGGTAGTTCTTCCTAAAGAGTCTGCCCCAGCATCCATCCACCAAATATTTATTGAAAGCACCTGAATTAACAACAAACATCCACTAGATGGTCATTTGAGGTGGGTTGCTAAGGCACCTGCGACCTTGTACACACTCAAACTGCATTCTCAGGAGGCTGTTTTCAGCATTCCTTATCACACCACACACTCCACTCCCTGTCCTGTTTTCAGGGTCAAGGAGTTTCATTCTCATGCACAAATAACATACACAGTGCCTCAGTATTTTTCCATGCCCGACCTCAGATGCCATGTACATAAGCTTGAATATATTGCCATGCGCCCCTCACTGTTCTACGCATAGAGAAAGGCTGGAGGAAGGAGTGGGTCCTTATGGCCAGCTTAGGAGCTGTCAAGGAAAACAGAAAAAAGGAACATGTTCATAGTCTTTGTGGTAGAGAGGAAATTCCACTGGCTGCCTTTGGGGAGCTGGGGCCCATGAGGCTTCAGACAGAGCCTGGGGTATAAGGAAGTGAGCTGGGGAACAACTAAAAGACTACCAGGTTGAAGGGATCAACCTTTCCTTGAATCCTTTTCCAGGGTTCAAATGCTGGGTACAGCAACATGGCGAAAGCTGCCTTTGAAGTCTTTTGCCCAGTTTCTATGGCTCCCATGGACCCAGAGGGCTACCAGGGACAGCAGACTTGCAGTACTGTGAAGCCATAAAAGCTGACTTCCATAGATCTGTCCCAGGGAACAGGCCCCTCCTGAAGGTTATCCAAACTGGAAGTGGTAGGCCGACATCTCAAGAGGCAAAAGAAGTTTGAGCTAAAGCTGGTCTGACAAGGCTGATCCCATGGAGACCTCCTTGCCCAGACTTCTAAGTTGACAAATGAGAGACCAAAATCCAGAGAGGCTGAGTCACCTGCTCGGCACATTCCCACGTGGGATGTGATAGGACTCTGCAGCTAGAACCATTGTTTCTTACTATTAGATGCCACAGCCAGAGGTTCCTTGGAAGGGAAAAAGCTCCGAGATGAGCCCAGCCCTGTGCGATCTCTGCCTTCCTGGAGCCCAGGAATTCCCATGTGCTGTTCTGGGAAAGGCTAAGTAGCAAAGGGCTCCGTGCCTCTGCAGCCATGACTTCTCTCTCCATTCTGTTTGATTTCCCAGCTTGGTTCCCTCCAGCACCCACCTCCAGGTGAAATCCTCCACAGATCCTCCTGGAGTGCCCTACCCTGGGGGGACCCCAGGCAGCAGGTGCAGTCCTGCTTGGCCTTTCTCTTTTCCAGCCTTGAATGTGTGAGAAAGACCAGCCTCAGCCCTCAGGAGTAGGAAGCTGCTGCCTACCTACTTCCTTACAAACCTTCCTAGGGGTGGATGGTTTTAACACACAGTTGAAAGAGTCATTAACTTTTCAGAGTCAGTTTAGTAGGAAACAGAGTCCTGAGGGTGGGGCAAACCCTGAGAGTTCACTGTGGCATGTCTGCCAGGGAGGTAGAGACAGGGCTCAGACCCAGGATGCTGGACTGGGAAGTGGGGGCAGGTGAAGGTAGGTTCCCCTTTGAATAGCCATGGAGCAGCAAGAGGGTCCTGAAAGCATGGCCAGGGGAGGGCAGAGGAGAGAGGAGAGAAGAAGCATCAGAGGGACTTGGGGAAAACATCTCCCGGCAGCTACCAAACCAGCTCTAAGCATGTATAGCACTTCCAGTTCTGTCCTATTGTGGGTGAGCCATGTACCTCCAAAAAGAAAATATAAGAAAGAGCCTGAGAAATGTTCCTGAAGAATAGCAGGGCTGCCCTTTGTTCCCAGAAATCCTTTTAGGAAAAGCAGAACTCTACAGAAAGTGTCAGGAGGGGAGAACCTGCATCTGATGCCAGAGAGATGCTGAACCCTCTAGCATCCTTGAGATCCCAAAAGCACAGAGAAGAAGAGGAAGAAAGGGATCTGTACCTATCATGGCAGCCAGGAGCGACCCTCCTGGGACATCTCAGGAGGCTCGAAAGCTCTGCCCAAGCAGGTGGGATGCTGAATCCTAACAGAGAAAGGCAGAAGTTTCCCACATACAGAATTGCCCTGACTTCTATAACAATAGGCTCTTAGAACTCCCTGAGCAATTACTACCTCCCCACTCAGCTCTGTGCCTGGCTGGCTACTAATAATTTTTTGCAAATAAGTCTCATTGCTCCAGCAAGACAGTCGGTTTTTCTACCTCCAAATTCCCTACAGAGCTTAAGAGAGCTGGGAACCCAGCTGGTCCTCATTAAAGCCTTTCTGGACTCAAACCTTCCCAACCTTCCTGGCCCCACCTCCACCCCTTCATTCCAGGAGCAGGCCCAGCGGAACACAGCTGGCCAGGCCATCATCACTTCTCTTCCTTTTCTAAAGAGCTGGACTGGCAGATGCTAACAAGGGAAGTGAGAGCTTCTGCATCTGCAGATCTGACTGGTAGCCTGGTCATAGATAGCAGGAGCTTCTGTATAGGTAAGAAATCATTATTAGCAAATTATCTAATTAGGATACTTTGTAGCTCCCCTATGGGAGATATTTATTTGTAAGGTTTAGTCAGACCATGAATCTCAGGGAGAACTGGAAATTTCTAAGAATATTGCCTGAGAAGGGTCTTTGGCAGGAGCCTCTCAAATTCTTGGGTTTTGGTTCTTTCATCTATAAAAAAGTAGGTGTGGGAGGCTGGGTGCAGTGGCTCATGCCTGTAATCCCAGCACTCTGGAAAACCAAGGCAGGTGGATCACTTAAGGACAGGAGTTCAAGACAATCCTGACCAGCATGGTGAATCCCCATCTCTACAAAAAAAAAAAAAAAGATAGTCGAGCTTGGTGGCACATGCCTGTAGTCCTAGCTACTCAGGAGGCTGAGGCATGAGAATTGGTTGAACCTGGGAGGCAGAGGTTGCAGTAAGCCAAGATCATGCCACCACACTCTAGCCTGGGTGACAGAGTGAGACTCTGTCTCAAAGAAAAAAAGTAGGTGTGCCAATGCATTACTGTAAGCAGGTGACTTAGACCAGGTGACTTAAGCAATTACCTTCCAATTCTATTATTCTGTGCAATACTGGATCATCTCATTCATTCATGTGCATGACAGTGATGTGGATTTAGAGCAAAAAGACCCATGACTGACATCCTGGCTCCGGTGCTTACCAGCTGGGTGGTCTTGGGGGAGCCACTTAATCTCTCTGAGTTAATTTTCTTATCTGTAAAATGAGGACAATAATACTAATATCTGTACCACATAGATGCTGTGAGATCCCACGTGAACATGTTTCCTAAACTGTAAAACACTATTCAAATGTTACTGATTATTAAAAGGCTTTGATGGCTGTAATTTTTTTAAACTTCCCTTTAAATACACAAATGATTATGATTGACATTAGAAACACAAAAAAGATCACAGCTGTTGGATTTGCTGTTAACTTATTCCTGCCCAGGGGGATCCACTACCTCATCCGTGCCTCCTGAGGCGAGGACTTAAGGGAGCTGGGCAATAAATGTTGATCTCAGGGTAGAGGCTGAAGGTCCGACCTCCAGGGACACAGGGCAAGGCTACTTTTCCCACGTTGCTTCTATAGTTTGACAGCAGACTCCGAGCAACTACTTACCTAGGTAATAAACTGGCAGTAAATTGAAACCTTCATTTTTTAGTGTACTTCATGTAAAGGGAGCAGACCCTCTAGAAATGAATAATCATGTGTACAACTCCTCAAAGAATATGCTGATAAACTCACAAAGTTCTGTTATTGCTAAACACGAATTGCATTTCCTTGGGTAAGCACCATAAAAAATTCATTGAAGTTTTTAGAAACAAGATGCCAATTACATTTTAATTGCTAGAAAGGAGAGAGTAGGGGAGAAATTTAACCAAGGAAAAGCTAACTAGGCATAAACTCAGAAAGAGAGGCCAAGTCAAAAGGCCCAGTTCCAAAACAAGAGCTAAGGAGAGATGGGGCCAGGTGCTGTAGCTCACAACTGTAATCCCAGCACTTTTGAAGGCCAAGGTAGGCAGATACCCTGAAGTCGAGAGTTCGAGTCCAGCCTGGTCAACATGGTGGAGCCCCGTCTTTACTAAAAATACAAAAAAATTAGCCAGTCATGGTGGCCCACGCCTGTAATCCCAGCTACTCGGGAGGCTGAGGCAGGAGAACTGCTTGAATCCGAGAGGTGGAGGTTGCAGTGAGCTGAGATTGTACCCCACTGCACTCCAGGCTGGGTGACAGAGCAAGACTGCAGTCAAAAAAAAAAAGGAGAGATAGGACTTGCTGGGAAACCAAACCTTCCCAAGAGAGCACTGACTTAAGTGGTTCTCAGACTCAAAACCTCAGAGCACCTGGATGGCTAAGGCTTTTCATCGCAAATCATGACATGTAGATTTAACAAATGTAAAGAATTAAACAAACCTTATCTCTACAAAAAATACAAAAACAGAATTAGCCAGGTGTGGTGGCATGCACCTGTAGTCCCAGCTACCAGGGAAGCTGAGCTTGGAAGATCCACTGAGCCCACAATGTCAAGGCTGCAGCGAGCGGAGATGGTGCCACTGCACTCCAGCCTCAGCAAAACAAAGAAGCACAAAACGGAATTCTGGAGTAGATGAGCAGGAGTCAGCACCAAAGCTCCAACAAACATGTATAGAAGATAGAAGGAAAATTGTAATTCTACCCTGTAGAGAGTGTGTGTGTGTGTGTGTGTGTGTGTGTGTGTGTGTGTGTGTGTGTGTGTGTGTGTGTGTCTTTGTGCGAGTGAGAGAGGGGGAGAAGAGAAAACTGGACCGAGACCATATATCACTTTAATAACAGAACTCCTTAGACCAGTTCACAGAACTGTCATTTAAAACCAACATCCTAGACCAACTCCAACCTTCTTGTTTTCCAGTGCCCCCACCCCAAACAGGGCCAGCCAGAGCCACGTGAGAACAGGAAGGGGAGTGGAGGGGATCCTGACTCCCATTGGCTTCATCTGGGCTGGCCCAGCCTTGACCCCATCTGCCCAGGAGCCTCTCAGCCATGGAATCCTTTAGGGAGGCACTTAGCCCACCTGAGAGCACAGGGGAAAAGCAGGACTGGGGGCACCTCCCAGGACTCTCCCAAACGACTCACACGGGCTGGGAGAAGAGAGGGCAGAAGGGCAGGCTTCCTGCTGCTTCCAGCAGCCTCTTCTTCTCCAGCTCCTGCATCTCTCCTCCTCCCCCTCATCCCTCAGCGACCACAGCATTCCCAACCCAGCCCCAGCCTCTCTCCTGTCATTGAGTCTCCAACGAGAAAGAGGATTCTGAAATCAGGGCCCAAAAGGAGAGGCCCGGCAGCTGGGTGGCTGACCGATGGGTGGTGACCGTTCCTCACACGCAGTAGTAGGAGGTCCATGCCTTCCGGGTTGGAGGCTGCTGCCTCTCTGGTAGTAGAGCTGCTGGAGACCCCAGGAAGCATGAGGCAACGGTATGCAGTGAGACTGGAGGAAACGGCAGGACTCAGAGGAGAGAGTCCTAGACCAAAAGAGAAAGGAACCAGATTCACAGCATGGCTCTACACTAGCCAAGTGACTTTTATTTTAGTAAATCACTTAACCATGCAGGGCCTTGATTTTCACTTCTATCAAATGGAGCTAAAAATATCTGCTGCTCAAGATTTTTTGTAAGATTTCTATGAGAAGACGGGTATATACATTCCCTGTAAACTCTGAAATGTATTGTCTACCATCCCCCAACCCTGCCCAACCTTAGAGGAAGATGCTTTTCATGATCACACCCTAAATTTGTAAAATACTTTATGTAAATAGTGTGTTTGTATATACATTATCTCACTTGGCCTTCCGATTGAACAGATGAAGAAGAGTGGCTTTCCCAGAGTCACACAATTTATGTAGATGCAGAACCCAAACTGCTAAATGCTGAGCTCTCTCCACAATGCAAGGAATGTGACCACTAATAACTGTCTTAGAGAGCAGGGAGGAATGACAGTAACAGATATACACATAAATAACATGACAGCCTGGGTGCAGTGGCTCATGCCTGTAATCACAGCACTTTGGGAGGCCAAGTGGGGTGGATTACTTGAGGTCAGGAGTTCCAGACCAGCCTGACCAACATGGTGAAACCCCGTCTCTACTAAATACAAAAAATTAGCCAGGCATGGTAGTGCATGACTGTAATCCCAGCTACTTGGGATGCTGAGGCAGAATTGCCTGAACCAGGAGGTGGAGGTTGCAGTGAGCTGAGATTGCGTCATTATACTCCTGCCTGGGCAACAAGAACAAAACTCTGTCTCAAAAAAGACAAAAAACACTACAGATCACTCACTCTAAGCCTAGCACCATGCTAGGCATTGTACTGCTCTTATAATCATTACAATAGCATATAAGTAGCCATGATGGTTATTATCAGGAAACTAAGGTTTACCAAAGTTAGAAACTTGCCAAAGGTCGACACAGGAAATGGTAGATCTGGGATACAAACTCAGGTCTACTCTTACCCAGTTCATCCTTAAATTGATAGAAATCCAATGGATTCAACGTTTAAGCATCACTTCTTCCTCCACTCAGTCTGGGGAACATGCCCTAGTCCCCTCCCCTGCCCCCAGCAAGGCCCGGGCCTAAGGAGTAAGGTAAGGTTCCTAGCATTTGAGGGGCAGGTCCTTTTGAAACCTCCCTGCCCTACTCGTGACCCTACACTCACCTGAGCAGTGTCATGGATCCAGTCCAGAAACTCAGCTACCTTGGCGTAGACACCTGGGTGATTGGGCTCTGCGCAGCCATGACCCCAGCTGACCACCCCCACCAGGCGCCATGTGTCCCCATCTGGGCACACCAAGGGGCCCCCGCTATCCCCCTAAGGGATCCAGGCATGGAGAAACAGAGAAACAACCAGTTAGTTCTTCCTGATGGAGAGACCCAGACCACTATGGCAAGTGGAATCTCCTTGCTGGGCCCTTCCTGCTTCTAGCTGAGATACCTGCTGGCCTCACTCCTCCTTAAACCCTTAGCATGAGCTCCAGACTTGCCTAGATGCCCCTCCTTCTAGAGAGACTGTCTCATACCACCAACATGCTCGGACCAGGGCAGGGGGCCAAGTCACAGCAGGCCTCCTGCCCTCCGATCCCACCTCCACCTCCACCCTCACCCCAGCCACCACAGGCCACACCTGGCATGCATCGGCCCTTCCATCCAGGTAGCCAGCACAAAGCATGCGGGGCGTGAGGGCTCCACTGTACATGCAAGAGCTGTTGCAGAGTTGAGTGCTGAGCAGGGGCACCACCGTGTCCTGAAGCATGTCGGAGCTGTAAGCTGTGGGAGACACCGAGAAAAACTGCAGGCCAGGAATCAAGGCCAGGCAGGCAGAACAGCAAGAGGGGAGGTAATTAGAAGTCCCAGAGACATGGTGACCCAAAGAGGTGAGCCCAGGGTGGGAGCTGTGGACCCTAAGCAAGGAAGCAGGAGGGTATCAGATTTGGGGGCTGGGAATGGGAAGAGGAGGAGGACTCACACATACACCAAATGCTGAGACCATTGTGCTCATGGGACAAGGGGAGGGAGAGTAAAAGGGTCTGGTTTGAGGAAAACTTTCAGTAGATGTACTCCCCAGAAAGGCCCAGGCAAGGGAGACTGGAGCCCTCAGGCCTGGCCAAGGCTGATGCCAGGGAAAAACAGGGCCAGCACTGTCATGCAGCCATGCCTCACCCTGAGGAAGAATGCCTCCCCGACCCGCTCCCAAATCGAGGGCCCAGAGAGCTGACTCACTATGTCTGGGGTCGGTGTGGCCCCAGCCAGACACCCAGCACTGTGAGCCCTTCGGAAAATGCTGCTCCTTGGCCGGCAGGCACACAGCGCCCACGGTGTCTGTAGAGAGGCACATGGTCCTGGTCCCCAGTCAGGCTCATCTTTCCCCACTGCAGAGCCTGGGCGAAGGACCCAGAACTGGCAGGTCTTCCTCCTCCTCCCTTCTCAAACAATCCTGGTTCCTGGGTTCCACCAGCCAGGCCTCCTAGAGGGCTCTGCAAGTGTTGCAGTCCCCATCCTAGGGGTCACCCATCACAGAGGACAGCATGCAAACTGCAGTGTGCATAGCGTCCTCTACAGGTGGACAGGGCCCACGCTGCCTCTCCTCCCCACACCTAGGGTTGAAGTGGGGGTAAAAATTCTTTCAGGCCATAAGTACCCAACTTCTAATGAGGACAGTGTTTCCAAAAACATGTGACATATCCCATGGGTGCAGCCAAAAATGATTTTAGGTAGTACATAGGCATGCCACTGAATAAACATTCACTTGGGGAGAATGCCATGTCCTTTTCAATTCTCTTTCAGTTCTTCTAACTGTATCACAGAGAAAGACTGTTTGGTACTGGTCTGTGCCTTTCTTGCAGCCTGCCAACCTCCCATCCAAACAGGAGACAGCAGGCCCAGGTGCAGTGACTTCTGCAGCGGCTCAGCTACCTACAACTTCCACACTGATTTGTTTCATGCTACATATTTTTGTGGTTAGTATCTATTTACTATAAGTAATATAGGTTCTCTAGTTAGGTAAGTAATACACATTCTCTAACTAGAGATACTAGTTATTATCTATTTACTATACCTATTTCATATATTTAAATAGTAAATATGCTACTTACTTACTATACTATATAGTAAATATGCTATTTACTATAACAAAATAAGTGTATCTAAAAGAGAAATACTATTACATTAGATACCTATGTAGTATCTACTACTTAGAATACTAGAATACTTAGAAAATGAGCTGGGTGTGGTGGTGCGTGCCTGTAGTCCCAGCTACTCAGGAGGCTGAGGCAGGAGAATCAGTAGTATCTAATGTAGTAGTATTTCTCTTTTAAATATACTTACTTCAGTCAACTAAGACTTTTTTGTTTGTTTGTTTGTTTGTTTGGCTGGTTGGTTGGTTAGTTGGGTTTTTTTGAGATGGAGTCTTGCTTTGTCACCCAAGCTGGAGTACAGTGGTGTGATCTGGGCTCACTGCAACCTCCGCCTCCCTGGTTCAAGTGATTCTCCTGCCTCAGCCTCCTGAGTAGCTGGGATTACAGGCGTGCACCACTACAGCCAGCTTATTTTTATATTTTTAGTAGAGATGAGGTTTCACCATGTTGGCCAGGCTTGTCTTGAACTCCTGACCTCAAGCGATCCACTCACCTTGGCTTCCCAAAGTGCTGGGATTACAGGCGTGAGCCACCGTGCCCAGCCTAACTTAGAAATATTACCTGTTGAATGATAGTTCACATATGTGATAAAATATTTGTTAAATGTGTATGGCAATGACTGTTATTTGGGAAACTTAAGACTACAGGTGATAATGGGAGGGAGGAGTGTTGAGTATATGTGAATGTTTATATGTGTGCACAGTGTGCATGTTTGTGTGTGTGGTGTATGTGCGCAGGTGTGTTCATGTGAGCATGTATGTGTGAGCACGTGTGAATGCTCGCATATGAGTCTATATGCATGTGCCTGTGTGAGTGCGTGTGTGTGTGTGTGTTTGTAGGTGAATGCCCATATGCAAGTGTGTGTCAGGGAGAGTGGTTGCTGGTATGGCTGCAGCCTGGAGTCACCTTCTAGGGCAGGTGCTGCAGCAGGAGGAGACCTGGCAACAGGCTCAGGAACTGTTTGCCAGCGTGACCTTGAAGACAGTCGCTTCCCTCCCTACGCTGCAGTGTCCTTATCTGTATCTACCTGTTTCTTCTATCTATCAGGGTTGTTTCAAGGACTGAAAGAGAAGATATTTGAAAAAATGTATTTCATAAACTGTAGCATGGCACCAAATGGCCATGTTAGGGCCCAAGGCTGACCTGGGGATAGGGTAGAGCAGCCTACTGGTGGATAGGGTAGCTGCTTGGGACCTCAAGGCAAAGCCCACCTGCAGCCCAGCCATGAAAAGGGCCTGAACCTTTGTTCCCAAAAGAGCCTGCACAAGAGTTGATAACAACTTCAGATCCAGGTGATGCCAAAATTCACTAAGGTCCCCAAATGGACCATAGTGAATTGTTTTAAGGTTTACGGTGCTCAGAGGAAACTTTGGAAATCAGCTCACCACTCCCACCTAGCCCTTGCCCTCTCCCGCCATTAGTTTCCAACCTGCCCACCCTCGAGCCACGCCACACCTGAGAAGTTGAGAGGGGTCCGGAGCCGCAAGAGGGCGATGTCGTAGTCATGATTCTGGGCACTGTAGAGTGGGTGTGAAATAATCCTCTCCACCACAGCCCCCTGGTAGGGCCTGACAGCACTATGGCTGACCAGCCCCGCATGAACCTGCCAGCTGGACAGGCGGGATAGCCTGAAACTGCACACAGGGGCCATGCTGAGCCGGGAAGGAAGGGGCAGAAGAGGTGTTCCTAAGTGAAGTGGCAGGTAGAGGAAGCTGGCCAGAGAGGCCATTTGTGGGGGGCCTGTCAGCAGGTGGTGAGCTCCCAGGCCCCATGGACCATGCCTCTTAGTATCATCCCAGCAGCTGGCAAGACACTGGGCATGCAGTAGGTGATTAATAATGCTTCGGGCTTGATAGATAGAGAAGACTATGGGTCAGCTGCAACTATCACTCCCTCTCTCCTGCATAACTTCCGTCCAAGTTTTCAAACACACAGAGGGCCTGTGTCAGAAAAACTTCCCCTAGTCCTCTCTCTGAACTTACTATGTGTAATCATGGGAGAGGAGGCACTTCTCCCTCCCAGCCTTGGTAAAATGGGAATTACACTCTCTGCCCTGTTCGCCATCAAGAGAAGATCAAAGAGCTCATTCATTCATTATTAATTCGTTCCTCCAAGTCATAGTAATTAAGCACCTACTATATTCCAGGGACTATTCTAGACCCTGGAGACACAGCAGTGGAGACATTTACCAAGAGATTCAATGGGAAATAAGACTGAGAATCTCTGCTCCTGCAGAGCTTCCAGTCTAAAGAGGAAGGCAGATATTAACCAATAATTAATGGAAAATGATTGAACCAAAGATAAACCTGAAGAAATACAGTATGCTGTGAATGTGAAAGTATTTTTAACACTTAAAAGCTGGTAAGGCGGGGCTCATGCCTGTAATACCAGCACTTTGGGAGGCTGAGGCAGGCGGATCACCTAAGGTCAGGAGTTCGAGACCAACTTGGCCAACATGGAGAAATCCCATCTCTACTAAAAATACAAAAAATTAGCTGAGCATGGTAGCACCCCAGCTGAGACACCAGAATCGCTTGAACCTGGGAGGCAGAGGTTGCAGTGAACCAAGATTGCGCCACTGCACTCCAGCCTGGGCAACAAAGTGAGATTCTATCTCAAAAAAAAAGAAAGAAAGAAAGAAAAAAGGTTAATGAATATAAAGAACAAATATTCATATTACTACTGTTATTTGTGCAGATCTGTTCTCGAAACGGAATGGGCAGAACTTCACAAACACCAGCCTTGGAGCAAAAAGCTGGAGACAGTTGGACATGAACATTTGATACAGGACACACCAACAGCCAAACAGAAAGGGCAACTAAGGCTCTCTCTCCTCAGCAGCCACAGAGACTTGCCTGTGCATACAATGTGCAGCAGTCACCACCCAGTGTGGCGCTAGCACAGAGCCACCGCATGTGTGCCGGAAGCCCAGAGCCACGATGACCTGCCACGGCCAGTGCCCAGGAGCCACAACCTGCCCACCAACTATCCGGGAAGCCAGGGGCCTTGCTCCACACTCTGCCAACAGAGATGGGTGAGATAGAAACAGAGAGAGAGGTGGGTGTCAGCATGGTCCTAACTCTCAGGGAGTGCGGCCCAGTGCCTAGCCCCAGAGAGCCAGGGTGGACAGCTCTCATTTTTTATCCCTGGTCTTATGTATGGGGGATGGGAAGGTAGAAGTGTTGATTACACCCCTGCCTGCACCATCCGGCTGTGGGCCTGCTGAGAGCAGAAACTATATCTGCACTAATGGAGCCCCAGTACCTAAGAGAATGCCCATCCTGTAGTAGAGGTCAAAGTGTTGGTGTGTGGAAGGATGTGTGAATGGACAGATGAAGAGATGAATAGATGAACAGGAAGACAAATGAAAGGAACTCCACAGATTGCTTTCCATTTGGTACCTAATTCACCATCTGCCCTTAAGTTTCCTGAAGCTGCTAACGGGTTACTCAATAGCCAGTAATAATTTCACCTCTGGGGCTCTCCAGAAGAAAGGGGGACTTTATGTCAGAGGCCAAGGAAGAGAGTGGCAGGTAATGAAGGAAGGAGGTCAACTGCCCAGATCTGTGGCTGGTGAGGGACATGATGGAGGCTTAGAAAGGGCGCTACTGGGGTAGAAAAGCAAGTGCAAGAAGGGGCCTGGCAGGCAGATGGGCAAGTGGGCAAGGACCCCCACCCCAGGCCCAGCAGAGCCTCAGCACAGGGCTCTTCCACACTTGAGACAGGGGGAACACCCCTTCCTCCCACCACCACCTCCCAGGGACCAAGACATGACTCACCAGAGCATCTGAGGGAAACAACTTGACCAGAAGTGCAGTTGTTCCTGTAAAACAAAGGTGTCAGCAAGAAGCTGGGCAGGGGCCACCCTGTGGCCACACACATCCAAGGACGTGAAGAATGGGGGAGGTTGGTGGGGGGTAGTGGACAGTTCTTAAGGCTGTCATGTAGCCACAATCTGAAGAATACCACCATTTCCTTCCTGCCCCCACCCAAACACTCAGGCCCCTCCTCATCACTGGTCCCCAGGATAGCAGCACACCTCCTCCCTAACCTCCCAGAGGGCAGCAGAAGGACTTCATGGTCTTTGCAGATCAACTGGGACACAGAGTGTTTACAGATGAGAAAGCCCCACTGTTCCCACAGTGTCCTGAATAAATACACTCAATTAATGAACAGATAGGTAAGTGTGTACATGACTAGGGTTCTTCACCCCATGCTCCTTCCTAGGTGTGCTGGATTCTCCACCCCAGTCTCTCTGCCTGGGCCTTGCATATTCATATTCTTGCTCTCTTCTTTCCCTTCATCTCTCTTAGCATAAGCCTCAGTTCCTTTTTTGACGAAAACCCTCTTCTTTCTTTGCTCACCTCTTGCCCCTAGCAGTGCAGTGTCTAGACATTAGTTTTTCCTAGTTTCCCAAATCCACAGCCCTCCTGGCTCTCCTGGAGGAGTCAGTCCCACCCCTATTTCCATTTGCCCATTCAGGTATCCAAGAAAAGAACCCAGTCAGGACCCTCCCATCTCCAGCCACATTCCCGAGGACAGGAGCTGGACAGGAGGAGCCTGAAGGAACAGTTCAAATTGGAAATGTGGTAATGGGGGTGCCCACCCATTCATCCCAGGAGGCTGGTAGGCAGCTTGAGGAAGCCTAGGAAGGGGCAAAGACCCTCTCTACTTGTGCCCCAGTCACACTAGACCATCCCCAGGATCTAGGGGAGGGGCTGCTCCATTCCACAGCCCTCTTCCCTGGGAGACTCTCCAGGCTACAAGCAACCTTAGCCAGAGTAATTCAACCATTTCTCTCCTGAAATATCTGAATTATCCAAATAGCGTGTGGCAGGATTCAGAGAGCACTTAGCTTGGAGACAGGGGCCTGGTTTCAAGGCTTGACTTGGCTGCTCATTACTTATGCAAGCCTGGACAAGACCCTTTAACCTTATTAAGCCTCAGTTTCCTAACCTGTAAAACGGCAATGCATTTGGAACTTTGGTAGTGTTTTATTTGTACCATTGCAAATCTTGTGACAATAATAACCAACCCTACATTTCTTATGAAGGGCAAATAGCAGATGTGAAGTGGTGACAAATAAGACACATCTGAACTGAGTTTGTAATTTCTGATTAAAAAATGTTTCTCTTTGTCCTCCTATCTCAGACCACCAGTGTCCTCACCACCAGGATCCCAAGATAGGAGATTTTTGCTGAACTGACTACCAGTAAGTAACCACCTCAGTAGTCCTACCTGGGCTGCCACGCCTCCTCCAGGAAGCCTCCCAGTGTAGGAGAGAGCTGAGCAAACTCCTGGGAGCTGTTGAGTGTGATATCAGATAGGTTGACTCCCTTGTGGTGAGTGAGTCTTAGCAGAAGAAGGGAATAAAAAGGAAGAAATCACAACTGGAATATGCACAAGATATAATACTAGTATAATGACCACAAGACTGCGATAATGACTACTTCTGGGATTTATGCTTGTTAAAAAGCAGTAATACTCAAAACAGAGAAATGGGCTGGGGCACCATTGTGCCCAGAGGCCAGAAGATGGCCAAAAAGACCTCGTGACATTTCCTGAGCACATTGACCAGTGATGGGCATATCGAGGTCTTCGACTCCCATCCCACGCCAGCCAGGCCTCCCCCTTCACAGGACCCACATCTGGCTCCTGTTACCTGAGATGCCCAAGGCTCCAACAGATCTGCAGCCCCAGAGCAGGGCTCCAGCCCTCATGGCAGACCAGGAGCCAGCGTGGCCAATCCCTCACTTGCACTTCCAGCAAGAAGTCTTTGCTGCTTATTCTGAAAGATACTGAAATCACAGCAAGAAAACCACTTGGGGGAGAACGGCAGTAGGGTGGGACAGGAAGAGCTGGACCCAGGACTCTATGGTACTTGAAGAGGCCTTAATGACAGCATCCGGGTCACCCAGTGCCAAGCTCCCTGCTCCCCAGTGGGTGAGACCAGTCCCAAGAACAATATAACCCCTATTGGTAGAGCATTTCCGTTTTCTATTTTAACAGAGTGCTTTTAAGCATGCTCTTAAGTGGTAACTCATTGTCCGAACAGCCCTGTGCGATGAGTACTGCCATCCTCTCCACTTTACAGAAGGAAAACTAAGGCATCGAGTTTAAGCAACTTCCCAGGATCACAGTCAGGAAGCGATGGATCCAGGACTTACGTCTAGGTCCTCTGATTTCAAATCTTGTGATAATAATAGTTACCAGTTGTTGAGTGTATGCTTTTCCCAGGCTGTTATGGACTGATGTGTGTCCCCCTCTAACAAATTCATACGTTAAAGCCCCAACCCTCAATGTGACTATATTTGGAGACAGGGCCTTTAAGAAGGTGATTAAGGTTAAATGAGGTCATGAGGGTGGAGCCCTGATTTACTAGAGCCAATGTCCTTATAAGAAAAGGAAGAAGGCTGGGCGCGGTGGCTCACGCCTGTAGTCCCAGCACTTTGGGAGCCCAAGGCGGGCAGATTACGAAGTCAAGAGATGGAGACCATCCTGGCCAACATGGTGAAATCCCATCTCTACTAAAAAGACAAAAATTATCTGGGCATGGTGGCGTGCATCTGTAGTCCCAGCTACTCAGGGAGGCTGAGGCAGAAGAATCACTTGAACCTGGGGAACGGAGGTTGCAGTGCGCCAAGATCACACCATTGCACTCCAGCCTGGTGACAGAGCAAGACTCCATCTCAAAAAAAAAAAAAAAAAGAAGAGGAAGAGACACCAGACAGCTCTCTCTCCTCAAGAGCATAGGAAAGGCCCTGGGAGGACACAGGCAGAAGATAGCCATCTATAATCCAGGAAAAGAGCCCTCTCTAGAAACTGAATTTGACAGCACCTTGATCTTGAACTTCCAGCCTCCAGAACTGTGAGAAAATAAGTGTGGTTTAAGCCACCCAGTCTGTGCTACTTAGTCATGGCAAATCAAACAGACTACTACACAAGCTCTGTGCTAACATCTTTTTCTAGATTAGTTTCTTTTATCCTTACAAATTTATGCAGTAAATATTTGGATTTCCATTTTGTGGAGAAGGAAACAGAAGCTACAAGAAGTAATGTGCCCAAAGTCACACAGTTAGTCAAAGACAGACTCCAACCTTATTCTAATGAGCTTATCCTAACCCTGAGCCTCTGGACAGCATTGAACCTTCTGATACCCAACTCTTACCTGTAGGGGAGGGGACATTTAGGGGAGGGAGACAGGGGGATGAAGTGGGATGATATTCCCAGACTCCTAGGTGGCCCTGCTGGTCACACACTGGCTCCTACACACACCTGACCCCTCTTTATCCACATCCCTGGCTCACTCTACCCCACATGGCAAGTTTCTATCCCTCCTGCCAGCCTGGTCTCTGGACCTTGCCTCAGCTAGAGATCAGGACAGTCCTCCGGGAGTCCTGAAAGCCCTAAATCAGAGATCACCTCTGCAAGGTGAGACCTTGTCACTGCCCTCACACTAGAGGCAGGAGAGACCCATGGCTGGCATTGAACAGAAGGCCCTTCAGTGTTGGTCCTCTTGCCCCCAGCTGTGACAGGTCCCTGGCAGGGGACGGAGACCTGTAGCCTTAGGGGTGTGGCCCACCTGTTTTGGGAAGTGCAGGGAGCAGAGCTTCCTCACTGCTTGCCTCTGAGCAGCTCAAAGTTATCTCCTCATCTTGCAAGGTCCCAGAAATGGGCTGAGAGGCAGCCGGCCACAGGTACAGCACTTCAGAGAAGAACAAAGAGAAAGGGTCGAATTTCCAAAGGGAAGGGTCAAAGTGCTGACCTCGTCAACCATCTTGCTCTCAGGCAGGTCCCCAACCAATCCACTGAGGAAGGGCACAGCGCTTCATCTCTCTCAACTTTGGCCTCTATCTCTGCCTCTTTGACTCTCTTCCTTCTCTCTCTTTCTCTCTCTCTCTCTCTCTCTCTCTCTCTCTCTCTGTGTGTCATTCTCTCTGTCTCTCTGTATGTCTCTTTCTCTGTGTATGTGTCCTCTCTGTATCTCTCTCACTGGGAAAGATTTCCAGAAAAAGTCTGACTAAGGCCTCCTTGGATCATACACTTCATTCTTTATGTAGAGCCTAGATCCCTCTTGCTGCAATTTCACCCTTTCTCCCCTTGTCTGCACAGAGTAGATGAAAACACTTGTCCCGTTTACCTTTAACACCTGCTCAGCATCTGCTTCTCCCTTCCAACTTCCCCTAGACAACAGAAGGGCCCCCAGCACTGACCTAGGAGCCACAAGCCGACACCCGCACCAGCCAGCAGCCCCAGGGCTCCCGGCACTGCACAGCCACGTCGCAAGGAGCACCAGCGCCCCGCCTGAGAAACTGTGGGGAAACACAGAGGGGCATCTGGGTCTCCTGCTCCTGCCAGCCAGCCTTACTTCACCCTAAGTCACCACCATGGGGCCAGGCACCCACTGAACTCCAACAGGACACCCCCTCCTGCCCCATCAGCCCAGATGGGAAGGAGTGGGGAGCAGGGGAGGATGAAGAGGGCCTGATCACTGAAGCCCACAAATCCTACTCAATCCCCAAAGTGGGAAATGGGGAGCAAAAGCAGGTCTGGGGATAAAGAGAGAGACAGCCTCTCACCATCAATTATGTGGGGCTGACCCAAGGAGGATCCAGGGAATGTAGGATGATTATCCTCCACTGTCCCCACCCTGTCATTCCCCTATGGCCCAGTCTGGCCTACCGGGATGCTGCTGGTCTCCAGGCTCTGCTCTGAAGATCCCAGATCCTGGGCCCTCCTCTGCATACTGGGCCTCCACAGGGGCTTGGTCATCCAGCATCAGGCTCTGGGGAAATAAGTGTCAGACACCCAGGATCCCCACATCAAGGATTGTGGAGAGAAGTCACAGTCTAGTCCAAGTCCCTATTCTTTTATTTTTTTTTTGAGACAGAGTCTCACTCTGTCACCTAGGCTAGAGTGCAGTGGCAAGATCTCAGCTCACTGCAACTTCCGCCTCCTGGGTTCAAGCAATTCTCTTGCCTCAGCCTCCTGAGTAGCTGGGATTATAGGTATGTGCCACCATGCTAGGCTAATTTTTGTATTTTTAGTAGAGACGGGTTTTCACCATGTTGATCAGGCTGGTCTTGAACTCCTGACCTAGTGATCCACCTGCCTTGGCCTCCCTAAGTGCTGAGATTACAGGTGTGAGACACCGCGTCCTGCCAAGTCCCCATTGTTTAACCCCAGTCGTGCTTCCATTGCCACTTGTAAACCTCTTTTCATTTTAGGGACTCCCTGTATATTCCCACAGATACCTTGCCAGGCCCCCCTGTGCCCTCCTGAGACCCCTAACCCCACTGATCTTACTATCCTATAGCCAGTAGCAAATACTTGAATGCAGATTCGGACCACTTCAAAGCACGCACTCTTAGCCATCATTCATCTTTCCTCCCATAAACATTGAAGGCATCTGCTAACGTCCCTCAACACCCTCCTTCAGCTTCAAGATCCCACCCAGTCTTCATTCCCTCCTAGCTCAGAGGAAGAAGTGCCCTTCCACCATTCACCCACCCACCCATTCATTCATTCCATAGATATTTGGTCCAAGTGCACAGGTCACTATAGGGGACACTATAGGGAGTTCAGAATAAACCAGCGTGGACCACTCCCCACTCTGACTGCCTCAAAGAACCTGCAGTCTGGTCCTGAAGATAAGTCATGTAAACAAAGCACAATTTGTTAAGTGACAGAAGAAAAGTTCAGCTAAACTACCTGATACGGTTTGGCTGTGTCCCTACCCAAAATCTCATCTTGAATTGTAATCCAAATTGTAATCCCCATGTGTTGGGGTAGGGACCTTGTGGGAGGTGATTAGATCATGGGGCAGTTCCCAAATGTTGTTCTCATAATAGTGAGTGAGTTCTCATGAGATCTGATGGTTTTATAAGGGGCTTTTCCCCTCTCCACGCTGCACTTCTCTCTCCTGTCACCATGTGAAAAAGGATGTGTTTGCTTCCCCTTCGGCCATGATTGTAAGTTTTCTGAGGCCTGCCAACCATGCAGAACTGTGAGTCAATTAAACATTTTTGCTTTATAAATCACTCAGTTGCAGGCAGTTCTTTATAGCAGTGTGAGAATGAACTAATACAGTAAATTGGTGCTGGGAGTGGGGTGCTGCTGTAAAGATACCTAAATATGTGAAAGTGACTTTGGAACTGGGTAACAGGTAGAGGTTGGAATAGTTTGGAGGGCTCAGAAAAAGACAGCAAGATGTGGAAAACTTTAGAACTTCCTAGAGACTTGTTAAATGGTTTTGACCAAAATGCTGATTGTGATATAGACAATGAAATCCAGGCTGAGGTGGTCTCAGATTGAAAGAAGGAACTTCTTGGAAACTGGAGGAAAGGTGACCCTTGGTATGCTTTAGCAAAAAGACTGAAGGCCTTTTGCCCCTGCCCTAGAGATCTGTGGAACTTTGGTGGTGTTTTATTTTTTTGCGGGGATAGGGGGTTGTTCAACTTCATTGAAGCATAAGGTACATTCAAAATATTGCATACATTTTAAGTTCTCATATCAATAACTTTGACAAAGGTATACATGCACGTGACCAACACAATCAAAATATAGGACATTAAGGTCACCCCAGAAATTTTCCTCCTGCCTTTTCACAGTTAACTTCTCACCAATCCACAGCTCTGGAAAATCACTGATCTGTTTCTGTCACTGTATGTTAGAGTTCCTTTTTTTATAGTTTTATATAAATGAAACCATGTCACATATAATCTTTCTATTTTTTTTTCTTTTACTTTAACTTTCAGGATACCTTTGAAGAACATGCAGGTTTGTTACGTAGGTATACATGTGCCATGGTGGTTTGCTGCACCCATCAACCCATCATCTAGATTTTAAGCCCCACATGCGTTAAACATTTGTTCTAATGCTCTCCCTTCCCTTGTCCACCACCCAACAGGCCCCAGTGTGTGTTGTTCCCCTCTCCATGTCCATCTATTCTCATTGTTCAGCTCCCACTTATGCGTGAGAACATGTGGTGTTTGGTTTTCTGTTTCTGTGTTAGTTTGCTGAGAATGATGGCTTCCAGCTTGATCCATGTCCTTGCAGAGAACATGATCTCATTCTTCTTTTATGGCTGCATAGTATTCCATGGTGTATATGCGCCACATTTTCTTTATCCAGTCTATCACTGATGGGCATTTGGGTTGGTTCCAAGTCTTTGCTGTTGTAACTAGTGCTGCAATAAACATACATGTCCATATGTCTTTATAGTAGAATGATTTATAATCCTTTGAGTGTATACCCAGTAATAGGACTGCTGGGTCAAATGGTATTTCTGGTTTTAGATCCTTGGGGAATCACCACACTGTCTTGAGATCTGTGGAACTTAGAACTTGAGAGAGATGATTTAGGGTATCTGGCAGAAGAAATTTCTAAGCAGCAAAGTGTTCAAGAGGAAACAGAGCATAAAAGTTTGAAAAATCTGTGGCCTGATGATGTGATAGATGATTTTAGGCCTGGCCCAAAAACCCATTTCTGATGAGAAATTCAAGTCCACTGCAGAAATTTGCATAAGTAATGGGGAGCTAAATGTTAAACACCAAGACAATGGGGAAAATATCTCCAGGGCATGTCATAGACCTGCACAGCAGCCCCTTCCAACACAGGCCCAGAAGCCTAGGAGAGAAAAATGGTTTTGTGGGCCAGGCCCAGAACCCCCTTATTCTGTGCAGCCTGGGGACATGGTATTCTATGTCCCAGCTGCATCAGCTTCAGCTGTGGCTAAAAGGGGCCAAGGTATAGCTCAGGTCATTGCTTCAGAGGGTGCAAGCCCAAGCCTTGGCAGCTTCTATATGGTGTTGAGCCTGTGGGTACACAGAAGCCAAGAACTGAGGTTTGAAAACCTCCACTAGATTTCAGAAAATGTCTGGAAATGCTTGGATGTCCAGGCAGAAGTTTGCTGCAGGGGTGGAGCCTTCATGAAGAGCCTCTGGTAGGGCACTATAGAAGGGAATTGTAGGGTTGAAGCCCCCACACAGAGTCCCCACTGGGGCACTGCCTAGTGGAGCTGTGAAAAGAAGGCCACCATCCTCCAGACTCCAGAATGGTGGATCCACCAACAGCTTGCACTGTGAGCCTGGAAAAGCTGCAGGCACTCAACACCAGCCCATGGAGCAGGGCTGTGCCCTGCAAAGCCACAAGGGCAGAGCTGCCCAAGGCCATGGGAGCCCATCTCTTGCATCAGCATGACCTGGATGTCATGCTTCGTGTCATGACATGTAGTCAAAAAAGATCATTTGGAACTTTAAGGTTTAATGACTGGCCTATTGGATTTCAGACTTGCATGGGAACTATAGCCCCCTTGTTTTGGCCAATTTCTCCCATTTGGAATGGGTATATTTATCCAATGCCTGTATCCCATTGTATCAGGGAAGTAACTAACTTGTTTTTGATTTTACAGGCTCATAGGCAGAAGAGACTTACCTTGTCTCAAATGAAACTTTAGATTTGGACTTTTGGGTTAACACGAACAAGTTAAGACTTTGGTGGACTGTTGAAAGGGCATGATTGTGTTTTGATAGGAGGACATGAGATTTGGGAGGGGCCGGGATAGAATGATATGGTTTGGCTCACCCAATATCTCATCTTGAATTGTAATTCAAATTGTAATTACCACGCATCAGGGGAGGGAACTCATAGTAGGTGATTGGATCATGGGGCAGTTTCCCCCATGCTGTTCTGATGATTGAGTGAGTTTTCACAAGATCTGATGGTTTTATAAGGGTCTTTCCCCTTTTTACTTTACACTTCCTTCTCCTGCCAGCATGTGCAGAAGAATGTGTTTGCTTCCCCTTCCACCATGACTGTAAGTTTCCTGAGGCTTCCCCAGCCATGCAGAACTATGAGTCAATTAAACCTCTTTTATAAATTACCCAGTCTCAGGCAGTTCTTCATAGCAGTGTGAGAACAGATTAATATACTACCATTATCATTCAAAAGAACAAGGGCTTACTTCTCATTGAGGTGACCACAGAAGGCTTCCTAGAAAAGCCTCTGAGACAGGCCCACATGGATGAAGATACATGCTCTACAGGCAAGGTGTTGGGCTACTGCAGCAAGAGTGAGGTAGCAGCCCTACCTCCCATCCCCTACACCAGCCACAGCCCAGGACCTGTAGGACTGGACCTCCCAAGAGCTGTAGGCCTTGCTTTTCCAGGAGAAACAGAGGTACATGCACATTGGGTAATTCAGGCAAAGAGGATTTAATCAGCAAAGGCATGGCAATGAGAAAGCATAGAGCAGAATAAGTCATAAGTGTGCCTGAGGCTCATGAGCCATGAAGAAGAGTAATGAAAAAAAGATCTTTAAAAAAAAAAAAGCTAGGTCTACAACCTACTATGTGAACTTATAACTCAGGCCATCTCTTCAAATTTCAGTTTTCTCATTTGTAAAATAAGAGTAATAACTCCTATCTCCAAAGGAATACTCTCCCTCCTTGAGTGTCTTGTCTCCCTCTGTTATTCTCCATGCCATAAAGTCAGAATAATCTTTCTAAAATGCAAATATTAACATGTGAGCCCCATCTCTAAAATACCCCATGAGTCTTTGTGGCCTTCAGGATCAAACCAGAGCTCCGTGGCATGGCTCAAAGGTCCTCCGTGATCTCACCCTGACTCACCTCTCCATCCTCACTGCCAGCATCTGCTCCCTACACAGCAAAACCTGGGGTCACACTGACATGCATGTCATTTCTCAATGCCTTCAGGCACTCTCACAATGCAGAGACTTTGCATCTGCTCTCCCCCTTCCCCAGTAGCTGACTCCTACTGACCCCTCAAGACTCAGCACAGACATCAATTCCCCCAGAGCTTCCTTCAATGCATACAGCACTTGTTGGGCCCTATATTGTGCTCATGTACTTCCTTCTCTCTCCTTCCTCACTGGTTTATGCATCTCAGGGCTAAGCACAGGGCCAGGAACAAAGCGAGAATTCAGTTAAAGTACATTAAAGGAGAAAAGGAAAGAAGGGAGGGAAGGAGTGAGGGAGATACAATTAAGATAATGTGAATTAAAATAGCTTTATAAATTGTAAAGCCCAATGCAAATGTTAAGTATAATCATATTCATGAGAACTACACATAAGCTGTGTATCTTTCCCCCCAAATTTATAATCCAGTAAGTTAGATCAGATCTCTTAAAACTGAAGCAACTCCTGTTTCCCCTGCAGACTCCCACCTCCATAGCATCTTTCCCTATCAACATGTAGGGTTGTACCCAATGAGGATAAAACCCTGAAACACTGACTCCAAAAGAACGTCGGCTTAAATGTGATTTTCACGTGTCACATGAAATGTTCTTTTCACACCAAAATCTCCCCAGTCATGCCTTCATACTTTACTGAACTAGTCTTCCTAACCCTCTGGCAGGAGGAAGGAAAGCCTTTGTCAGACTCACCTAGGTCAGTCACCTCCAAATTTCCCTGAAAATCATTCCACTGGACCCAGACCACCCATGCCAGTTCAGCTCACAGACAGGGCAGCAGCCCAACACCTTGCCTACAGAGTGAGGTAGCAGCCCCACCTCCCCATCCCCTACACCAGCCACAGCCCAGGACCTGTAGGACTGGACCTCCCAAGAGCTACAGGCCTTGCTTTTCCAGGAGAAACGGAGATAATGGTTTGTATCATACCACATACATTCTTTCTTGTGCCTAGAGGTGAGACTCACAGACACAGGCAGCAAGGCTGGAGGACAGCAGGCTTGGGAGAGCCAGTGAAGCACCCATAAGGAAGTAGAGAGGCCAGACACGGTGGCTCATGCCTGTTATCCCAGCACTTAGGGAAGCCAAGGTGGGAGGATCACCCTAGGTCAGGAGTTCGAGACCAGCATGACCAACATGGAGAAACCCCATCTCTACTAAAAATACAAAATAAGCCAGACATGGTGGTGCATGACTGTAATCTCAGCTACTTGGGAAGCTGAGGCAGGAGAATCACTTGAACCCGGGAGGCAGAGGTTGCGGTGAGCTGAGATCGCATCATTGCACTCCAGCCTGGGCAACAAGAGAGAAACTCTGTCTCAAAAAAAAAAAAGAGAGAGAGAGAAAGTAGAGAAGCGGCAACAGAGGGTGTCCCACCTCAGTGCCAAGGAAGCTTGGCTTTAAACTCAGCCTCTGAACAAACTGGCCTCACCTCATGCACTGCCCCAGCTCAAAATTCAACAGCCCAAGCTCATGTGCTAGTCTATAAAAAATGGCCTTTAAAATTACAGGACTCCTTGCTCCGCTTTTTGAGTGAAAGTTCAACATAATAATAATTTGTTGTGCCCCATGTATGTGCAAAGCACTTGATGTTCCTAAGAGGGACAAGAGAGGAGAATAAAAGGCAGTCCCTGGAGAGGAAACAGGAAATTGGCCACACAGGGCCCTTGCTAGGATCCAGCCCCTGTACCAGAGCTGCCTCAGGAGGCTCTTTCCACCAGCCTAGAATCCCAAGGGCAGAGCGGGGAGAGAGAAAGAAAGAGAGAGAGGCCACAGCAGGGATGGCACAGAGGTGTAGTCTTACCATAGGGGTCAGTGGCACTGTTGTAAAGCCTCAGGGTCTATAGGCAGCGTTCTGCTCCTGTTTTCAGGCCAGCATTGTTTAAAGCTAGCCCAGCAAGCTTCGTTGGAAGATGAGGTCTCCCCGGTTCACACATGGCCCCTCCCTGTTTCCCGTCTCCAACACTCACACAGACACGCGCCACAGAGACAATGAACTCTGCTCAGGACCCATGAATAGGCCCCTTGTTGCAGGAAAGGGGGACAAGGGCTGGGTTGGGCTGGGCTGGGCAGCCCCAGCCCCTCTCATCTGCTAACTGGAAACTGGGAAACAGAGGAAAAGGTTATGGGGAGGAGGGGAGGCCAACGACTGTTGCTTAGCAACCAGGTCCCTTGTGCCAAAAAGTGTGCCCCATGCATGCTGGCAGAATTCTCCCTTCCTGCTGACAGGGCTGTATTGGACAAACCGATATTAGCATTTGTTGAACTATTTCTGAGCCCTCTGGATTATATCTCGCCTCCATGTGGGTTGGCTTTCCTAGCAGTCTGGGGCCATCACCATATTGGAATTGTTGGGGTGATGATGGAAGATCTTTGCCACCTGTTGCCTCAGGGCCACATCTGTCATCTTAGTGCCAGGGAAGTGGGACCTCTCCCCCTTTCTACCCTGGGAGCCAGTTGCAGCAGGAGCCCTCGGTGCTATCTTGTTTCAAAGCACACGGTGACTCAGCTGAGCCCACACTGGGCTAAACACACCTGGGAGCCAGGCACATCTCTTTAGACAAGGAGACAGACAGAATAGGTCCTAGGAAAGGTAAACACAAGTGGGGCTTCCCTTCCTCTAATTGGCTTCTCAAAAACCTCTCAAATGGAACAGTTAAGAATATAGGCTTTAGGCTGGGCTCAGTGGCTCACACCTGTAATCCCAGCACTTTGGGAGACCAAGGCGGGTGGATCATGAGGTCAGGAGATCAAGACCATCCTGGCCAGCATGGTGAAACCCCATCTCTACTAAAATACAAAAAAATTAGCAGGGTGTGGCGGTGAGCGCCCGTAGTCCCAGCTACTTGGGAGGCTGAGGCAGGGCAATTGTTTGAACCCAGGAGGTGGAGGTTGCAGTGAGCCATGATCCTGCCACCACACTCCAGCCTGGCAACAGAGCAAGACTCTGTCTCAAAAAAAAAAAAATATATATATATATATATATAGGCTTTAGAGTTAGACCCTTCATCCAACCTCAGTTCTCCCATTTCCCTTACTCAGCCTCACCTGTAAAATGAGGATAGTAGCACCTACCTCATAGGGTTGATGTTAGAATTCATTGAGATATTGACTATAAAGCCCATAGCCTGATGTCTAGCACAGACTATATTCAGCAAACAGTAGCTGCTATTATTACTATTGTCATTGTTGCATTTCACCCACACAGGATTTAACATTTTGCTCCCTATTTTCCGCATACACTGTATTAGTCAATTCTTCCACTGCTATAAATAAATACCTGAGACTGGGTAATTTCTAGAGAAAAGAGGTTTAATTGACTCATGGTTCCACAGGCTATAAAGGAAGCACAGTGGCTCCTGCTTCTAGGGAGGCCTCAGGAAGCTTCCAATCATGGTGGAAGACAAAGGGGGAGCAAGGCCTCTAACATGGCAAAAGCAAGAACAAGGGAGAGAGGAGAGATGCCACACACTTTTAAACAATCAAATCCCATGAAAATTCTCTCACAAGAATAGTACTAAGTGGGTGATGAATCATGAAGGATTCTTGATCACGAAGAATCCACCCCCATGATCCAATCACCTCCCATCAGGTGCCACTTCTAACACTGGGGATTACGATTTGACATGAGATTTAGATTGGGACACAGATCCAAACCATATCATACACTCAGTGTGTCAACTTTGAGCTTATGGTCATCACATCAGAGCACATATAAGACAATGAAGAGACGAAGATCAGCTGTGAATTATAGAAGGAGAAGGAGTTAAATGGTGGCTGGAATTTGAAGCCGTTGACTAGGCTCTGAGGTCTCCTAGGACATACTCTTCAGACTACAAACTTCAGTATCCACACTGTGTTAGAAACTAGATTGGGCATGCGGGATGAACAAGTCACAGACTGGGTGCTTACAGACTGGAAAAAGGGATAGAAACAGATGTAAGTAATTGTTATTATGAAAAATGAAATAACAAAGGCATAAACCCAGAGGTATAGGAGAATAGAGGAAGAGCTGCCGTGAGGATACAAAGAAGAGGGCTTCACAAGTGAAAGCCTTCTCCTCCTTCACAATGGAGGAGACATTTGAATTGAGTTTTGAGAAGTGACAAAGCAATCATAGAGAGTGGTATTTAAAATATATTGCAGGTAATGTCAATAAAAACTGTAGGAGTAAAATCCTCTGAAAATTCCCTCCTCCCTAAAAGCAATGAGAAAAATGGCAAAAAAAAAAAATGGTAAGACTAAAATTTTTCAGAATTCTGGAAATTATTCAAAAGTTTACAGCAATCTGGGAAGTCTTTGTTCAAGAAAAAAATAACAATCTTAGTAAGAATGGTGAGCCTTGTGGCATTTTAACTTGCTCCAATTCCATCCCCCCTCACCCCAACTCTGCAGTAGTCTTGAAAACCAACAAACCACAATCACCATGGAAACCAGCAGCCTGGCAGCTACAAGAAGGGGTAGAACAGGCTTGGAGTTCCTTCAAAGCTTCATTCCCAGAGAGTTGTAATTATTTGACCTGCCTAGTGGTTCCCTGGAAGATCCATTTGCAAGACTGTCTTTATTTCACCTGTCTCAATGCTTGCCTAAATTGAACAACTTTTTCCTTAAAGGTATTTGTTGAAAACAACTGGAGACAATTGCTGGACTTTGTGGCCACCTGAAACAATAACAACAGTTGAAGCAAAAAAAAAAATAGGCTAACCAAAAATCTTAAAAGGAAAATCTGGCGGAATAAATAATCTATAGAGGGCCTTGAAAGGCTCTGAAATATTCCTGGGAATATAGAAAGCCATATGTATGCATAGGAGGGTGCACATGCCCAGAGTTGTGCACATGTGCAGGAAAAACCTAAGGAAAGTCCTAAGCTCTCACCCTGGACTAACCTGAAGGCTCTGCACAAGCAGTAAAGCTAAGATGCAGTTGTCAAATTTCTTGTCTGACTGTTGAAGGCATGTCCCAACATACACACAGAGTCCCTCTCCAAAAACAGAGAAACTTATTGGTTCCAAGCATCAAGGCACTCTGTTCAATTATTGGCTGAACACTAAGCAGAGATTTCAGTGGCCACACATGACAAAAAATACAGACTTTGCAGAATTAACTCAAAAAATTCACAAAACAAACAAGCAACGTCAACAACAGCAAACCCTGAGGAAGGAAGAGAATCTTATTTCCAAAGTTGCTGTATTATATTACATTGTTTAAAATGCAGTTTTCAATAAGAAATTGTGAGGCACACAAAGAAACAAGAAAGTAAGGCACATACACAGGGGGAAAAACACAATTGATAAAACTTTCCCTGAGGAAGTTCATATATTGAACTTATAAGATGAAAACTTTAAATCAGCCATTCTATATGCATTCAAAGAACTAAAGAAAACCATATCCAAAGAACTACAAAATATATGAAAATAATATCAGGTATGAATATCAATAAGGAGATAGAAATTATATATTTTTTTAAAGAACAAAATATAAATTCTGGAGTTGAGTAGTACAATAACTGAAATAAAAAATTCACTAGAGGGGCTCAACAGCAGATTTGAGCAGGCAGAAGAAAGAATCTGTGAATTAAAGATACGTAAATAGATATTATACAGTCTAATGGATAGAAAGGAAAAAAGAATGGAGAAAAATGAACAAAGGTTCAGAGACATTTGAGATAACATCAAAAATATGGTGTGTGTGTGTGTGTGTGTGTGTGTGTGTGTAATGAGCATCCAAGAAAGAGAAGAGTGAGAGAAGGCAGAAAGAATATTTGAAAAAAATAATGCCCAAAAAGTTTCCGAATTTGCTAAAAAATATTAATCTGCACATGGAAGAAAACTCAATAAACTCCAAGTAGGATACATCAAGAGATCCACATGTAAATAAATCATAATCAAATTGTTTAAGGCCAAAGACCAGGAAAGAGTCTGAAAAGCAACATGAGGAAAGCATCTCATCACATACAAAGGGATCCTCAATCAACAGTTTAACAGTTAAGAGTTGGCTTCTCATCAGAAAATATGGAAGCCAGAATGACATATCAAATTCCTTAAAGAAAACGATTGTCAAGCAGAATTCTGTATATAGCAAAACTATCCTTCAAAAGTGAAAAAAAAATTAAGATAATCTCAGATAGACAAAAACTAAGAGAATTCATCACTAACAAACCAGTCCTACAAGAAATATGGTCATGTGCCACATAACAGTCGGCAGTGTACCATATATTCAACAGTGGTCCCACAAGATTATAATGGAACTTTTACACTGTATTTTTAATGTATCTTTTCTATTTTTAGTTATATAAATACTTAGTATTGTGTTACAATTGTATTCAGTATGGTAATCTTCTATCCAGGTTCGTAGCCTCAGAGCAATAGGCTATGCCACACAGCCTAGGTGTGTAGTAGACCATACCATCTAGGTTTGTGTAAGTACACTCTATTTCACACAATGACAAAATCGCCTAGCAATGCAGTTCTCAGAATATATCTCCATCATTAAGTGATGCATGACTATACTAAAGTGAGTACTTTAGGTTGAAATAAAAAGACATAAGACAGTAACTTGAATCAACATTAAGAAATAAAAAATGCTAGTAAAGAAAAGTATATAGATAAACAGAAAAGACAGTATAAATGTATTTTTGGGGAGAGAGATCCAAGATGGCCGACTAGCAACAGCTCAGGAATGTAGCTCCCAGTGAAAGCGCAGAGAACGAGTGGACGCCGCACTTTCCGACGAATTTTTGTTGCCCACAGACCGTGAGATTCCCGGCAGAGAAGCCACATGGGTCGCCAGCGCGAGTCTTTTGGCCGGCGCGGCTCTTTTGCCGGCGCCCGGCGCGGCGCTCCCCAGTACAGAGTATACGGGACGGACAGGCTCGGCTGGTCCCATCCCCACAAGGAAAACAGCAATTGGAAGCGCTGAGGACTGAGAGTTTCACAGCAAGCACAGCGAACCCAGGAAGGTCCGGCTCTGAGGGGAACGGGCGTCCGCCAAAGGAAAACTAAGAAACAGAAAAACTTCATCACCGGGCGGAGAGAGATCCAAAATGGCCACGGAGCAGCAGCTCGGGATTGTGGCTCGAGGTGAGGGCACAGAGAGCGAGTAGATGCCGCAGTTGCAGACGAATATTTGATGCCCACGGACTGTGAGATTTCCGGCGAGGGAGCCACACAGGTCGCCAGCGCGACTCTTTTGGCCGGCGCAGTGCTTCTCGGTGCGGAGTGTGCGGGACTGGGTGGTGCCCTTTTAGTCGGGCTCGGCGGGTCCCATCCC
>PVKP010020597.1:0-40507 GCA_004027715.1 Plecturocebus donacophilus
GGTTTCTTCCCATCTTTGTGTATTTATCCTCCTGTCGTCTCTGTAGTTGCTGACTTTCAGATTGGGCCTCTGAGTGGACGTCTAGTTTGTTGATGATGAAGTTATTTCTGTTTCTTAGTTTTCCTTCTAACAGTCTGGCCCCTCTGCTGTAGGACTGCTGAGGTCCACTCCAGGCCCTGCTTGCCTGGGGATCACCTGCCGCAGCTGCAGAACAGTAAGGGTTGCTGCTAGTTTCTTCTTCTGCTATCTTTGTCCCAGAAGGATACCCGCCAGATGTCAGTCTGAGCTCTCCTTTATGAGGTGACTCTCAATATACAGGGGTCAGGGAGCTGCTTCAGGAGACAGTCTGCCCTTTATAGGAGTTCACATGCTGAGCTGTGAGCTCCGTTGTTCATTCAGAGCTGCTGGGCAGGTGCGTTTAAGTCTGCTGCAGCAGAACTCATAAACCCCCTTTTTTTCCCCAGGTGCTTTGTCCCAGGGATTTAGGGCTTTATTTATGAGTTTCTATTGTGCTGCTGCCTTTTTTCAGGGCTGCCCTGTCCAGTCAGGAGACAGCCTACTCACTGTCTGCCTGCAGAGGCTTTGCTGAGCAGCTGTGGGCTCCGCTCAGCTGCCGTGTGAACTTCCCTGCAGTCCTGTTTACAAGGGTATAGTTAGAACTGCCTCGGCAATGGCGGCCCACCTCTATAATGGCAGACTCTCTCTGTAATGGTGGGCTGTCTTGGATGACTTTCTACTTGTAGGGTAAATCACAATTACAAATAAATAATAGTTATTTTAATAAAATATGTGGTTTTAAATATTAAATTTAACTGAAAAAAATATTAATTTTTTTTATCATGTAGCTTAATGGCAATTCAATAGTATACCTTTCACTAAAACTACAATAAAATTAATCACAATTGGGTGGGCCTGATGGCTCACACCTATAATCCCAGCACTTTGGGAGGCTGAGGCAGGTAGACCACCTGAGGTCAGGAGTTCGAGACAAGCCTGGCCAACATGGTGAAACCCCATCTCTACTAAAAATACAAAAATCAGCTGGGTGTGGTGGTGCACGCCTGTGGTCCCAGCTACTAGGGAGGCTGAGGCAGAAGAACTGGTTGTACTCAGCAGGTGGAAGTTGCAGTGAGCTGAGATGACTCCACTGCATTCCAGCCTGGGTGACAGGGCAAGACTCTATCTTCAAAAAAAAAAAAAATCACAATTTTACCAATGGTACATTTATTTCACATAAAGTTCTCTTATATTGGCTGCATGTGTTGACTCACACCTGTAATCCCAGTACTTTCAGAGGCCAAGGTGGGCAGGTAACATGAGGCCAGGTGTTCAAGACCAGCCTGGCCAACATGGCGAAACCCCATCTCAACTGAAATACAAAAATTAGCTGAGAGAGGTGGTGTTGGCCTGTAATCCCAGATATTCAAGAGGCTGAGGCATCAGAATCACTTGAAATGGGGAGGTGGAGATTGCAGTGAGCTGAGATTACACCACTACACCCCAGCCTGGGTGACAGGGCAAGACTCTGTCTCAAAAAAAAAAAGAAAACAAAAAAAGTTCTCTTATATTTATGTTATATAGTTTATCTTACATAAAGGCAATATTATTTGGTAAGAATATAATAAAAATTGTTTTTTAAAAAAATTATCTACTGAAAATAACATACAGTGAACCCCAAATATCTAAGACAGGTCTCAGTTAATTTAGACAATTTATTTTGCCAAGGTTGACAACATGTGCCCATGACACAGCCTCAGGAGGTCCCATTGATATGTGTCCAAAGTGGTCAGAGCACAGATTGGTTTTATACATTTTAGGGAGACATGAGACATCAATCATTATATGTAAGATAAACATTAGTCCAGTCCAGAAAGTTAGGACAACTCGAGGAGGAAAGCGGACTTCCAGGACTTCAAAGGCAGATAAGATTCAAATGGGTGCATTCTTTTGAGTGTCTGATTAGCCTCTCCAAAGGAGGCAATCAGATATGCACTTATCTCAGTGAGCAGCGGGGTGACTTTGAATAGAATGGGAGGCAAGTTTGCCCTAAGCACTTCCCAGCTTGACTTTTCCCTTTCGCTTAGTGGTTTTGGGGCCCCCAAGATTTATTTCCCTTTCACATTTTCCCTCTTTTGTTTTTTAAAATCTCTTAGAGAAAACATTTTAGAAGAACATAATCTCTGACCTTAGAACTCTGGTCTTAGGTCTCGTCTGATGTCTCATGGCTAAGATAGTCCTGAATTGTTAAGAAAGCTCATTTTTAGCAGGGTGTAAAGTCTCATGTCCTATGAAGAGAAAACAGGGGGAGGAAGTGAGAAAAACAACACAAATAAAAGAACAATCCTGGAAAACTGGTATTAGGTTACATTGCTCTGAAGTCCATACATCAGTAGGCAGGTATGAAAGTGGCTTATGTATTTAAATAGGTTGTTGTTATTTTCTTTTGAAGATTAAGTTGTTTAGCTTCAATATGCAGGGCTTTACAAAAGCACAGCTTAGTTTTCAGTCACTCCAAATTAGGAAAAATTGGGGAAAAAAGAAGGAAAAAAAAAGAAAGCATTATTTTGAAGACTTGTATCCAAGAAAAATTAGAATTCAGTCCAAATTGTGGAAAATAATAAAAACTGAAAAACATTAGGCAAGGCTAGAGTCTAACAACAGAGGTACAATAATTTTTGAAACATAATTTTTCTCTCTCCAGTTTCCCATTTTTACTAAAGACAAAGCACGGTAGGATTGATTTGCTTTATTATACTTGGACTAATTATTCATACAGTGCAGCAAGAATAATTATTTTATTACATAGGCTTTTAAAGTGATTTTGATGGAACTTTATTCCATAGAAGGAATCTCAGATAAGACCGTTTAAAAGCCAAGCCCAGCCATGGATTTATACTATCAAATACCTATAGATTTTGTGAATTCCTCTCCTCTTGAGGTTCTAAGATAAAGCTGGGGCTCCTGGGCCTGTCAGAAAGTGACATTCTTTACTTACCACAGGTCAGGAACCCTGTACAGGCACTGGTATGATGCCAGTTTTCCCAAGGGGCTCCATAAGTCAAGTTTGATTCCTTAAAGGAAAGCACACCATTCCAGTCAAAGCCTTAGTAAAACAACCATTTTCTCCAATTGTGTCTTGTTACAAATGAAAACGGATTCTTATTTCACTTATGTAAATAACTATATTGCCAAAAGTTAAGAATACTTACAAATAGTTTCCAAATTCTGGAGAAATCAGGTAGAGAGAAACAGATATGCTCCAAGTTTTGTTCATGGGTGTACACTAAATTATTAAAAGCTGTCAATAGCTCAAAAGAAAAGTTTCTTTGACTCTGAAAAACAAAAAGGATCAGCAATGTTTTACATAAAAACTTAAGAAGGTTATTTCAGTCTTCTATTAGTTCAGTTCATACAGTTAATTCCTGTTCTGCTTGATATTTATGAACATTTCAGCTCTCCATGAGTCCTGAAAGCTTTTCCTCTATTCTGATGCCACAGCCTCTAAAGTTATCAGAAACCTGCATTCAAGAGCACCTGCTAGAGTTTTACACTGATTTAAAAACACCTGCTAAAGAGGATCAAGACAAAACAACAATTGACGATGGATGACAAAAAGTTTTAGGGCAGCCATAGTTAAAGACACAATTGACTAGAAAATGTGTGACCTCTGTGGCAGACAATAATTTAACACCAATTATAATTATTACTGATAATGTAAACTAAATCATATCAGAGTTATAAGGGTTTCCCATAATTTCAGAACAGGTACCAATAACATATTTATACAAATACAGCCCAAAGACAGCCAAACACCATTTCATATCTGACAATGCTTCCTGTATAATTTTTATAATGAATAAGCTCAATTATGTCATTTTTGGACTTCAGGGAATCTAATATCTTAAAGTATTAATTAGGTCAGAAAAGACATAATTTATAATTTGATTTTGGAAAGTTTGTCAAATATCAAAGGTTTAACACTTGATATCACAAAATAGGATCACAGGTCTTTGTAAAATAAGTCACTCATTTGACCACAGTGATAACTCAAGGATTTCAAAAAAGGCAGAAATCTTCATTCTTTGAGAGAAGAGACTTAATTTTCTAAACAATAAGCCCTAATCAAAACAGCATGAAGCCAATTACATTTGTTTTTCAAACTTTTATACACAATCTGTACAATTTTAATGTTGACCATAAGCTATAACTTCTATAAGCCTTTTATAACCTTTAAAACCTTTATTAAGGAGTTGGTTAATGCTTCAAGAAAACCTTGTTAATCTGACACAGGCGCCTATATGCTGGTCTTGCATCAGTGTGTCTTTGACATTAATGATTAATTTACAGAGAAACTGAACTTATTTAACTCTCAAAACTGGCCCTTAAAATCTCACATGCCCACCCCTTTTGCAAATAGTCCCTGGGCCTTGAGGAGTGGAACAGCTTTAATTTCTGGCCCTGTGTCTCAAGAATTCAGTTTATTTTGATTGAAATCTTCTACCAGGCCTGAAGGTGAGGCTTTAGTTATTGTCAGTGTTTAACATTTAGCAGGACTTGGTGTCCTTTTTAGACACAGGAGTCAAAGCCCTGTAACTCAATGTCACAATCTATTTAAAAGCACATATAGAAAGATACATGGATGTAACAACATTAAAAAAAAATTAATCTCAGTTTTTTCAAAGCAAACCAAAACTTAATAATAATGGCATATGAACTGTTACAATAAAATATAAAATCTGTTAGGCCAGTTACCAAAAGGCAAAAAAAAAAAAGGTCTTCTGCACTGTACAGAATATTATGCTGGATAAAAACATTTCCTTTACACTTTTAAGAAAATATTATTAGTATCAGGCTACAACAAACAGAACCCATGGAAAAATCTTATATGAGCTGAGTATGAGTTGAGGAAGAGCATTACTATTTTGTGCCTTTTAAAGGGGGATTAAAAAACGGAAAACAGCGAGATACAATAAAAGTTGATCTTTGTGTTAAAAAAATTAAAATATCTTATAATTTATTAAATCAATCCCTTAAGAAAGTTTCACTGTTCTAACCAATTATTTAGTATATAAGTGTGTTTCTATTTTACGTCAAGCCCAATCTCCACAGAGACCATTATAATTTCCCTTTAATTATAGATAACTTGATCATATAAAAGTTTTTGGTTTTTTTTTTTCCATAAATCCTCTTATTGTGACTTACAAAGACCACTCCTGACGTGCTTCAATTGTTTGTCCTGAACATCCCTCCCTCTTAAACAGCCTGCCATTATATTCTAGGACTAAATTTATCATAAAAGATTATTTCTCATATGAAATTATTTCTCTTTAAACTTTCTTACAAATAAAAAACCTCTCTTCATTTTAAAACTTTCTGTACATCTCTCTTATTTCCTAGTTTCTTTTACCTTGTTTTACACATAACCTTTAAATAAGCTTTGAGTTAGACAAAAATTGTTCACTTTTTCCAAAGGATATACTTCTCTTATTTTTAGAAAGAATGTTTTCCTAGAATACATTTGATTGGAAAATACTCAAATAATAAAACACCTATTATTTAACTCAGTATAACTTTAGATTCTAAATTATGATGATTTTGTCTACAAGTAATTATCTCATCACATTTACCTAATTATTTTAATCATTTTACCTAGATTATTTATGAAAACTGTAATAGACATCATTTAAAGTTATGGAACTGCCATTGCAAAATTATAACTGAGACACTGAAAAATATCTGACCTGATTCCATTTTGCTTCTAACCTCCAAGCTGTCCTTGTTCATTGCTGGGCATAGGCCAAACTAACTTTGGGAGGAACTTAGTTTATAGATTAGCTTTGAAACAAAAATGGGAACAGTCCTTTCCAAAAACAAACCTTACTCCCTATTGACTAGATTGCCTTAAACCACAAGATTAGAAGTTATGGTAATCTTACTAAATTCAAGCTACAGCTATTTTCATTAAACCAATATCAATGTCTTATTTATTAAAAATTACACAAGGAAAGATCACTCTGTTTTGGGTTAGGTTTATAGTTTTGTAACTCCTATGACAAATTTTGACACCTTATAGTATTTGGCAGGAATAAGTATAAAACTGCTTAATTAATAAATGCAAACAAAAGTGTATACTGGTAATTCTTAAGACATTTCAAATATTACTTTACCAATGATTTTAAAGCTTGCTTATTTATTAATGATTTTACTGAAGTTATGTAAACTTGAAAACATCATTTGACTAGTCTTTTCTTTTTATTCATGATAAGGTATTTGATTTGAGTACTTTTATTTTCTTAGGCCAATTAACAAGAGCTCTTTTATATCTTTTCAGTAGTGAAACACAGTGTACACAACACATAAATACAAAGATGTATAGGCATGGTGATAGAAGATATAAAGACATTTTTTCCTATCTTAGATTTTCAAATTCTTGATAACCTATTTCATTACCTTAGGTAGTTATCAGCTAAATAGCCTTAAATATTCATATTAAAGGAAACAACTAAAGCAAAAATCAAATAGCAAAATCTACATCATAAGGTATGGAGAGAAAAAGTCTGGTGTGCTAGAGAGAAATTAACATGGATTTAATTGCCAGTTAAACCTAAAATTATAGAAATTATAAAGGCCTTTTACACACACACACACACACAGAGAGAGAGAGAGAGAGAGAGAGAGAGAGAGAGATCCTACAGCTTTTATTTCAGGACTTTAGCCATGAGATAAACACAAATTCACTGGCTTGCAAAAGCAAAAACAAAAAAGAAAAAACAAGACTGTTATATCCAAACAGTAGCTTTTATCTTAGTAGAAAAATAACAGCAGATTTAAAGCAGGCAGCTACAGTTAGCAGGTCGATCTTAGGCTCTTTTTCCTTAATGTAAATGTGCACAAAGACTGTATTACTGCAATTGTACATAAACTCTGGGAAGTAGAGGTGCCGTAAAACCTACAGAGTGCTCGAAAGGTGGTCATTTTCCTTGTTTTCTCCTCATTCTTAGATTATTGGTTTCCCACTTTTTTTTCTTAAAAGGAAGAACTGAGCTGTGGTCTAAGGTTTTTGTGTGGTGGATCAACGTGTGCTACTTGTGGGTAGAACTCCACAGTGTGTCACTACAGAGTCATTTCCACCCTCTTATGTGTCTCAGTTTCTCTTTCCTGAGGTCTGTTATGTCTGAGAAGACTCAAAATGCTGGATTATCAGCCCTTATATGCATTTCCCGGACGAGCCTTTTTTAAATTTTTCGCTAGGGATTTCTCTGTAGGGCTGCTGCAAATCTCTTTGGAGCTGAAAAAACTCAGTCTCTCATTTACCTGTGAAAAAGCAGTTCAGTTCATCACACAAATGCACAAAGACAAGCTGAATCAAGATTAATTTTGAGAGAAAAAGCAATAGAGAAGACCCTTTAGAATGCATCTCCAAACTAGAATTAGGATCCTTAAACAACAACTTCCTAGGAAAAGGGAAACAACAGCCAAAACCACTTTCTGTACACTGTGCTCAGCCACCCCTAATTTTGTAGTTCTCACCCACCATTACACACACCAAGGTCAAATCCTCTCAGAGTATAAGGTCATCTCTGGTACTCCCAAAGCCAAAGCTGTCAGGTCATGCAATACAGGAAAACAGAGCTTTAGACCTAAGAAGAATCTGCCCCTGACTCTTGAAACTCAACAAAGAAAACAGAGCACCCCAAAAGGAGTGAGTGAGGCCTTTCTTCTGAATTTTTTTTAAAAGGATTCAAGTCATTAGAAGCCTTCTCTAGATTTTTTGTTTTGTTTTGTTTTGGTACTGTAAATGGCAAAGCAGGGAGGTGTAGGGTGGAAGAAAAGTAAATGAAAGAACATTTGTTTTTTCAAGTCAGGAAGCAAACACAGAAACCAAGTACACTGTTTTGTTTTTGTTTTTTCCTCTTTTGCAGCTGTGAGGAATTTTAGATAAATTAGAGAGGTCTTCTTACCCATAATTTGAATTCTCACTCGGATTTGAGCAAATCGGGTAGGGTTAGTCAAATCTGATGGGACCAGAACAAACAACAACAACAAAAAAAACTCAACAATATGATCACTGAGCACTCTAATGGGAAGGAAAAATTAAAATCAGCTTGTTGTTAACTTTAACCAAATAAAAACCTCATTTCAGTTACTTACCTAGGAATGGGTCTCCAGATGAAGATTGCTCTCTACCATCCTAAAAGCAGGAAAAAACTCAAACCCATCTTCCCTGTTGGGAGTGAGCTCAGACTCCATAAAGGAATTACCTGCCTTCCATTGTCATGGAAACAGGAAATCTTGCCTTCCTTGTTGGAGGCAAGTAAAACTCCAAAAAAGGGAATCGTACAGCAAAATAAACTTTAGATATCGACCAGATTTTGGGAGATCAGGGATTCTCTGGAGGGGGTGCTCCCAGATCTCAGCAAATTGTCCTGTTGGTTCGAGCCATACAGTTAGCTCATATTGGTACCAAGCACCAATAAGAGATTTGTCAAAGGTCAGGGGTACCTCCAACTCAGAATCCCTTCATGATTACCAAATGTGAACCCCAAATATATGAGACAGGTCTGAGTTAATTTGGAAAGTTTATTTTGCCAAGGTTGAGGATGGTGCCTGTGACACAGCCTCAGGCAGTCCTGACGACATGGGCCCAACTCGGTCTGAGCATAGCTTGGTTTTATACATTTTAGAGAGACATGTGACATCAATCAACATATGTAAGACAAGCATTAGTTCAGTTCGGAAAGGTGGGAAAACTGGAAGCAAGGGAGGGGGCTTCCAGGTCACAGGTAGATAAGAGAAAAATGGTTGCATCCTTTTTAGTTTCTGATTAACCTCTCGAAAGGAGGCAATCAGATATGCGTTCATCTCAGTGAGCGGAGGATTGACTTCGAATAAAATGGGAGGCATGTTTCCCCTAAGCAGTTCCCAGCTTGACCTTTTCCTTTAGCTTAGTGACATTGAGGCCCCTTTATTTTCCTTTCACAATATAAAGTGAATCTGAACCTTTAAACCACTTACTTTGAATATTCTCTCAAAGTCTGGCTATTTTTCTACACTAGAGAACACAGACACAATCTATCAAATGCTGACAACAAATGAATGTTGTGATGCTAAGAGAGGAGGTAGAGGGAGAAAAGAAATTCCAGACTTAAATTTTTTCTTTCAACTTTATCCACAGTTTGCATCGGTAATATACATTTAAGTGTTCCATTTATTTTTAAATACATCAGAAAATGAATTATGATAGATCTGTGACCAATACAAACATTTCTGAAATATTAAAAAATTCAGTTAAAAAAGTAATTAAACTAGCATTCTGTAAAGATAATTATTAAACAAATGGTAATGCCTTTTTCTTCCTTATTTCATTTCTAACATACCCAATGTCACTTCTTTCTTGTGCCATACAGTAATAAAATTTAACAGAAATAGCTATCTATTAAATTTTGGGGGCCTAATAAAATATTTTTTATTATTCAATTGTCATTAAATCACAAATCCCTTTCAAGTAATGAAAATCATCTTAACTCAATAACTGATGAAATAGATAATAACCATAAAAACATTTAGAATAAATTTTACACTTAGAAACTACTAAAAGAAATACATCAGAGCCTTGGTATAATGTTGCAGGGGACTATGCTGTGAAACTGCTTTCGAGGTGGTGTTGCCATTTGGCACAAGAGTACATGAACTGCCATGGTGTGGACCTCAGATAAGTCCATCTTAAATGGAATTTTGCTTTGCAGTAAAGAATGCTACAGTGACATTCTGCTGTATTTTCTTTTCAAAGGAACAATTAACTGACAAGTAAGTGAAATGCAATAAGAAAATGGCCTACAATTTCACTACTACTTCAAAGATATGAAACAGGACAACACTTGTAAAATAATTAACACTAGATTGGTTAATCAGAGACTATCATAACACCTATGAAAGCAGTATGAATGATTCCTGTGTTTTTAATGGTCACTTAATTTGTAATGCTGTCAAATTTCTACATAAAAAGTCATTAGCTAAGGTATTTATTTGACATTTCTTACATATATTACCCAAGTCTGCACCAGGGAGATTATGTCAGTGAGTTTTTTTATAATTTACCTGAAAAATTAGCAACTAATGAGCTCAAATATTTAAAATAATAAATTACTAATAATTTAATTATTAAACCATATAGTCAGAGAAGCTTTAATTCTTTAAAAGCTCCAATTTGACCCTTGGGGAATGTAAAAAACACATCTGTATTCTAAAGCCAAAATTTAATATTATGGCTTCATGCCAACTGATCAAAAAAGTACAGTTGTTCCTATACTATTTGGCACACTAGTTTTCACCTTTTATATATACACTTTGAAATACCCAGGCCAACATTTTTAATAAGTTGCATCCACATTAAGAGGTAACAAGTGCAAATGATCACATACTTGAGATATGATGCTTGCTTGGTTATTATAAAAGTAATTATTAAAGTTCTTCTATAGGAAACTCAGTTATTCATTACAGTAATGTTTCTGAAAGATTCCTGCAATACCGCCAATGTAAATTTACTCATCTCTAAGTTAAACAAGGACTTTGTGTAACATAGTATCTCATGAAAATATTTATAGAATGGTCTGTGTTTAATTCAACATCAAAGTAATTGAAGATCACAAGGTTTACAGGATTCACAAATGGCCAGATTTTGAGTAAAAACATATTCCTCAACTGCTGCTCTCTGAATATAGCTAAAGACATCACTGATATAATGCTGCTGAAAGGCAAGATATAAACCAAAACTTTGGCAGTTTTATAAAAATGTCCTTGATAATTAGTACTTCACTTTTTCTCAAAAACCTTACTGTTTTGTGTAACATTTTCAATACAGAAATAACATACTCTTCAAATAATACATTTTAAAAGATGATTAAGTTTCACAAAATTAAATAGCATAAATTAATCATATTAACATTGGTATTTTTGCCAACATGAAATAACCAATTTAAGAGAAATTGCAATGGACTAACTAAAAAACACAAATGTCACAATGTGAGGCTCATTTAAACCGTCACATATTACTGACCTTACAAAATCTACTAAAATATTTTAAAGTTCCATTGACTCTATTAATACATTTAAAAAATTGCAAAAATGCTTAAGACTATATAAGAGTCATCAATTACACAGGCACTTCACATGTAAACAATCTACAGTACAACTGAAAATATTTTGGCACCAACCTATAATACTAAAAGAATATAATGTAAAGCCAGAATTGTTTTTTCTACACCTTTTTTTCTAGAAAACTAAGACCAAAGATTGAAGAAATTGTGTATAAACTAGAATTAGAAGTGTATTAAATAACTCAAATATAGAATTGCTCTAAATTGCTAAAAAACAATTACCTTTATCCAGATGCTTACTAGTATGCTATGATGTAAAAAAAATTAAACCTAATGTGATTATTAAATTGAAACTACATTTTAAATTTAGTATCAGTCTGCTTTCTGAAAAATAATCAATGTTATCAACTGACTTAGTAAAAAGAGAATTTGAGTTTATCAAATGCTCTTATTAAGTTAATCCAGTTTTCCCCCCAAAAGAAGTTTGGGTAATTCAAGGTTGAATGTTTGAATGTAATTTTTTCAAAATCCTAAGGCATGACCTAAGGCAAACTATTTTTGACTGAATATTCTTATTCACGAAATTGAAATATTTGAAATCACTTCAAATAAATGAAACTATACACTTATGATTTTAAAATGTTATATCAAGCCAAGGAAAGCTGAGATGCCTTGGTTGTTGGTAATTCAAGGAGCGCCTGAACTGTGACACCAACTTTCACAAGTCCTCTTTCTTCCAAAATATGATGAGGCAAACAAAGTCTTTCCTGGAGAAGAAAAAAAAAAGATATTTGAACATTTATTTTTTAGAAGTAAAGTAAAATTAAGTCAGAATTGGATTTTAAAAACATGATTTCTGTAAAACATCAAGAAAAATACATAATTCTAAGTTTTCTGTTACACATATTATAATCTAAAATGTTTGTAAATTCCTAATTTATACTAAAAAAGATTATAGAAGTTGGCCTTCTTTGAAATGCTGTCATTCTACACTTGTACCTATTTCTCTACAAAGAAAATGTTAATAAAAGAGTTGCTCACCACCTTTGCATTTCCCATTCACTACTCAACCACTACTATCTTACATCTAACCCTAAAGCATATGCTTACTAAAACTATTTTAGTAAAATCACCAATGCCATCTTAAATGCCAAATGTTGCACATGTCTAGTTGACTGCTCAGTCATATTATGCCTTTGATTAATGCCTTTCTGGAAACCTTAACCCTCTCTTGTCTTCTGTAACACCATTCTTTCTACTTCAACTTTTCTGACAGCAATTGTGCAGTAGCTTTCATTATTTAGCCCTCACTAATCCTCTTCTAATATCCTAAATATTTCCAAGGGTATGTCTACACTGTCTTCTCTTTTTACACTGTATATTCTCCTTTGGTATTCTCATGTATTTCTAGTTTTAACGACCCCTTCCATACTGATGACTTCCAAGACTTTATTTCCTCCCAAGATCTCTCTACTGAGCTCCAAATAAAAATATCAACTGGACACAGCCAAATAGACATCCAACAGACATATTAAAATCAATGTGTCCACAACAGAACTACTTTACCAAATTAACTTGTTCTTTTGTGTTCCATGTCTTAGTCAGTAATACACTATTCAATCTCCATTGACAAACGTGTGAATTATAATAGTCTTCCTCTTTCTTCCTTACTCCCATAACCCGTTCTGCAAGTACTACTGATAGTTTCCCATAAAGAGTTCTCTGAACTATTGCCTCATCTCCATCTTCACTGCTACATTTGTTGCCCTCTTAATATTTTGTCTATTTATTCAAATAACCACTGAAGTGTATACTAGAAAAGAAGAAAGGATTCAAATCTACGACTTCGGCTTCCACCATTAAAAGCTAAAAAAAGAAGAGCAAATTAAACCAATGGCAAAAGAAAGATGCAAATAATAAGAATGAGAGAGGAAAACAATAAAGTAAAAAAACAGAAAACAATAGAAAAATCAATGAAACCAAAATTTAATTCATTTAGATTTTTTAAAATTCATAAACCTCAAGCTAGGCTAATCAGGAAAAAAAGAGAGAATACACAAATTACCAATGTCATAAAAAAGGGAAGTTACACCACAAGATATTCCACAAATACGAAAATGATAATAAGGAGACATCATAAACAACTTCATAACAATAGTTTGACAAGTGAGATGAAATGGATGAATTGTTTCAAAGAATAACAACATAATTCTGTAGAGAGAAACTCCTAAGGCATACAAAAACACATACAAAAAAACTACTAAAACTAATAAATGGGCTGGGCACAGTGGCTCAAGCCTGTAATCCCAGCACTTTGGGAGGCCAAGGTGGGCAGATGGTGAAGTCAGGAGATCAAGACCATACTGGCCAACATGGTGAAACCCCATCTCTACTAAAAATACAAAAATTACCTTGGCGTGGTGGCAACTGCCTGTAATCCCAGCTACTTGGGAGGCTGAGGCAGGAGAATAGCTTGAACCAGGGAGTTGGAGGTTGCAGTGAGCTGAGATCATGCCACTGCACTCCAGCCTGGAAACAGAGTAAGACTCTGTTTAAAAAAAAAAAAAAAAAGAACTAATAAATAAATTCTGCAAGGCTGCAGAATTCAAGATCAATAAAAGAAAATCATTTCTATTTCTATAAAGTAGCAATAAAAACTTGACAGTGGAATTAAGGAAAAAGTTATATTTATAATAGTACCAAAGAGAATAAAATAGTAAGCATTTAAGAAAACTAATGAAAAACTCATACATAGTAAATTACAAAATACTGTTGGAATAAAATTTAAAACATGTAAATAAATGGAAAGATGTCTCATGTTAATGGAGCATAGAAATAAATTTTGTGACGATGACAATATATCCCAAATCATTTTACAGATTCAGTATCCCTAGCAAAATCCCAACTGGCTCTCTTGCATAAATTGACAAGCTAATCAATCCTAAAATTGATATGGAAATGCAAGTGACCCAGTATAGCCAAAACAACCCTGATACAGAACAAAACTGGAAGACTCAAATTTCTTAATTTCAAAATGCATCACAAAGGTACAGTAAGCAAGACAGTGTGATACTGGAATAAGGAATTTGGTGGTAAAAAACTGAGCATCTAGAAATAAAGAATTTATGGTCAACTGATTTTTGACAAAGGAACTAAGACAGACAATTCAATGGGGAAAAGAAGAGTCTCACCAACAAATGGTGCCGGGACAACTAAACATCCACATGAGAAAGAATGAATTTGGATCCCTACCTCATACCATGCACAAAACTGATCTCAAAATGAATCACAGATGAAAAGGTAAGCCCTAAAACTTATAAACCTTTTAGAAGAAAACAGGTGAAAATCTTTGTGATCTTGAATTTTACAATGCTTTCTTAGATATGATATCAAAATCATAAGCAGCAGAAGAAAAAATGAGATAAACTAGACTTCATCAAATTAATAACTTTTGTGCTGTAAATGATATCATCAAGAAAGTCAAAAGACAACCCACAGAATGGGAGAAAATATTTGCAAATCATATATCTCATAGGCAACTTGTATCTAGAATACCTAAAGAACTACAACTCAATAAAACAGATAAATACTCCAATTCACAAATGGAGACGGGGTTTGAATAGACATTATAGCAAAGAATATATACAAATCAATAAGCACATGAAAATATGCTCAACATCATTAACTATTAGGGAAATGCAAATCAAAACTGCAATAAGATCACACCACACATCCACTAAAATAGCTAGAACCAAAAAAGGTAAAGAGTAATCATTGTTGGTAATGATGTGAAGAAATTAGAATGCTCATATATTGCTGGTGGAACTATAAAAATAGTGTAGCCACTTTGCAACATATTTTGTCAGTTTCTTAAAAAATATTATAAACATAGTTACCATATAACCTAAAAATTTCACTGCTAGTTATATACCAAGAGAATTGAAAACAGGCGTTCAAAGAAAAACTTATTCACAGATGTTCACAGCAACATTATTCGTAACAAACAATGAGTGGAAACAACCCAAATGTCTATCAAGTGATGAATGGATAAATAACATGTGGTATGTATTTTAAACAGAACACTATTCAGCCATAAAAATAAATGAAGTACTGATTTAGGCTACAACATGGATGAATCTCGTAAAAATTATAGTAAGTCAAAGAAGCCAGATACTAAAGATCCCATATTGTATGATTTTATTACATGTAACATCCAGAATAGGCAAATCCATAGAGAGAACAGGTGAGGGACTGCAAATGGGTAAGGGCTTTGCTTCTGGGATGACAAAGAAATTCTAAACAGATTGTTGTGACTGTTGCCGAATTCTGTGATTATACTAAAAACCATTTAATTGTACACGTTAAATCAGCAAATGCTATGGTATTTTAATTAAATTCCAATAAAAAATTTTCTTTAAAAAAATCAATGTATATGCCCAATCCCAGGCTTAAAGAAAGAGAACTTCAATCCATACATTTTACCGTATACACAAACTAACTCAAAATTGATCATAGACATGAACATAAAACCTAAGATAATAAAACTTATAGAAGTAAACATAGGAGAAAATCTTTGTGGCCTTGGGTTATATAAAGATTTCCCAGCTTTGACAAAAAAAAGCACAACATATTTTAAAAAATAAATTGTACTTAAAAAACTTTGAAGCTCCTGCTCTTTGAAAGACACTCTAAGGACAATGAAAAGGCAAACCAAAGATTTGGATGCAATATTTATAAATCACAGATCTGGTAAAGGACTTCATCCATAATTTATAAAGAAATCTGAAACACAATCATAGGAAAATAAATAACGAAATACAAAATAGACAATAGATTAGAATATGCACTTCAAAAAAGAAGACATACAGATGGCAAATAAGCCCTTGAAAAGATGATCAGCATCATTAGTCTTTAGGAAAATGCAAATTAAGACTGCATTGGCAAGTTGGTACATACATATCACAATGACTAAAATTTTTAAAAGACTGATCATACTGAATGTTAGTGAGGATGTGGAGGAACAGGAATTCTCATATACTGCTGACAGGAATGTAAAATGGTACAACCACTTTGGAAAAGTTTTGTATTTTCTTTAAAATGTTAAGCACGCACCTACCATATGTTCCAGTTATTCCACTTTAGGTATTTACCAAAAATTAAAGAATGCATAAATCCATACAAAGACTTGTATACAAATGTTCATAACAGCTTTATTTGTAGTAGGCCCTAAAACGAAACAACCTAAATGGCCATCTGCAGGTCAAGGGATCAACAAAGTGTGGTATATCCATACAATTAAATACTATCTGGAAAAAAAGAGCAATGGTCTATTCATATACGCAACAACACTGATGAGTCTTAATTATGCTGAGTGAAAGAACATAGAAAAATATCATACATATTGCATCATTCCAATTATATAAAACTCTAGAAAGTGCAAACTAATCTGCAATGACAGGAAACAGATTAGTGGTTGCTGGAGAAGGAAGGATTACAAAGACACATGAGGAAACTTTTGGCAGCAGTAGATATGCTCATTATTTTGACTGTGGTGATGATTTCATGGTATATGCATATGTCAAAACCGATCAAATTGGACACTTTACTTATATGCACTATATTGTATGTAAAAATTAAAAAAATCCTAAAACAGAAAATTCAGTTAAAAATGATTATATATTACCATTTCTGAGCTCAGAGAAAAACAATGAAGCTAAAAATAAAACCCTTAAAACAAAAGTGGCATAACATTAGTGAGGTGGTGAATGCTTGTAATACCAGTTATTCATGAAGTGGAAGTGAGAGGATTGTTAGAGCTCAGGAGTTCCAGTCCAGCCTGGGTAACACAGTGAGACTCCATCTCTAAAAAAAAGGTTTTTTTAATTTTAAAAAAGAAAAAATGGCAAAACAGGAAAATTTATATAATATAATGGCTGGAAAACACATTGTTAAGTTTGCTATTTCCCCACTGAAAGATTGAGAGTAGAAAAAAGAAACAATAAACATTTTTAAGAATTAAAATTTTAAAACATCACATCAGGTATAGAGAAGAGGTAATTAGAGAACATTATGTAATTTCCAACTTATACAGTAATTCACTAACTACACATTAAATTATATTTACTTACTTGAGGAAAGAGGTTAAAGTGGGATCTGTACACGAGATTAAGACACTGTTCAAAAGTCAGCTTAACAAGCACAACTTAATTGTGCTCTGATAACAATGTCATTTATCTCCATAGTCATTCATGTTGAGGTTAGGTTTATAACGCTTTACAAAGAAGCAGTATTGTGATTATACATGTTCCTTATACATTTACAATACCGCTTTAATAATTGTATAGTATTGTAGTTATTACATGAAACGTAAGCCAATTCCTACAAATTTCAAAGTTTGTCCAATACAGATATTATCATAATATGCTGCTATAATTTCCAATTTTGCATTTTAAATAAAGTTTAAAAGGCTGTTCACACTGAATGCAAATCTTCCAATCAGAGTCTATCCAATGACTTACAAAGGAGTCCAAATGTTCTCTAGCAAAAAAAAAAAGGAAAAAAAAAAGATAGTAGCAATGACATCACAACCAAGTTCTAAATATGGCCACTGAGTTATATGTGGTCAGTGATGTACATGATTTTCCATATTTGTAGATAGTTTGTAAATTACTTTAAAGGCAGCTTAAAAACATTCATTAGATAACTGCTACAGTTAAAGCTGGAGCTTAGGAGAAGGTACCAAGAGAAGGCATTCATTTTCATGTTCAGAAAGCATTGTTCATTGCTCTAAGAAGAATCCCAGTTTGCATGTAATAAATTCATATTTAAGTGACTACTTTGTTAGATAAACAACAATTACCTGTGAGACACCCAACTTTTTACAAGCATCAAGGAAATTTTCTACATTTCTTCGACATTTTGCCATGCTCAGTTTGGGCTGTAAAGTAAGAGGGAAAACATGTACCTTTAGGCATTTTTCTATAGAACTTAATCAATTTTCTATAGAACTTAATCAAAACTGAAAACTAAGTTCACTGAGGTACATTATTAAGACAATTTTAAGAAGCTATATATTCCTTTAGAGAACTAACAAACTGTAAACAAAGCTTACCACTGCTGGTGATGGTACATGAATACTAGCAACAGAACGTGGCCTTATATGATTGGCTAAATGGCAAAGAACAACCCCATCCATCAGTGCAGCTCCAATGTCATCAGGCAAAATTACTTTTAACCTGGATTCAAGATTCTATAGAGAAATAGGTGTAAATCAGATATTCTATCTAAATATACATGTTACATTTATATTACTAATTGTTGTATAATCCAAACATTTTAAGGAGTATTGAAAATAAAATCCATATGCCTTATTAATTTTCCAAGTTAAAGCCATTTCCATAAAGCAGATCTGACAGATCAATCTGACTTACATTGCGAAGTTGTCGTATTTGCTCTCGCTCTTCCCGTAAATGTTCCATCTTTCTTCTCATTGTAAATCCCGGATCTGCTGCCCCATATTCTTGGCGAGACGAGCGGCTAAAAGCTATAAAAACAGAAATTTCCTAACTTGTTACAAAGTTAATGGGAAAGAGCAATTATTGATGGGGAAAGAGGCATGATAAAAAGAATCAATACAAAATTACATAAAACATTATTACTCATTAATACATTCCAAATATTTTTAGAGAATATATTTGAGCTTAACTCATCTTCATAATTGAAAGCAACAGGGAAGATAAGTGTAATGATTTCTACCACCTATACATGTTCTTATTCAAACATACGTTATTAGAAACTTATGACCCAGGTTAAAAATGATTACTGAACATATGTCAGCCTTCTATCTTTTAAAAAAGAAAATTATTCTAGAAGGTCAATACAGTTATTCAGGAATAAAAACTATAATTCAATACCTTGCCAAGTAACATGGATCCATTTTCTTTTGGGCTTGCCAAATGCGAAAAGATCCCTTTATAAAAACCACAATATAATGGAGTGCTATAATTTCAAACAGTGTTTGGTCTGCTGGCAGAGTGGTCATTCTAACAGCAGTCACAGTAGAGTAGAAATAAGACTGCAGTATATCTAAGGCAAAAAGCTGAGGTTTCAGGAGCTTGAAGGTAAAGAGGAAGAAAGAAATGGGAATGGGAATTGGAAAGACAAATAAGGTTAAGAGAAAATTGCTTTTAGGACAGGGGAAAGAATCTATGTGTACTTAAAACTATGGAATCAATCCCATTTAAGCTGGGAAACTAGTTTCAAATATAACTAATAAATTTTATTTACAGAACATATATTTACCTGATCTAGGCTTCAAGCCAAAGGGACTGTGTGAAAAACCATCAGTTCGGTCATATTCCTAAAAAAAATTAAAACATTAAAAATAAATAATAAGACTTCTTTTCTTTCAAAATGATCAAGGTGCTTATTCATATTCATTTCAATTTGGGGAAATGCTTATTTTTCCTATGATCAGTGAAAAGTAACTTGCATTTCAATTCAAGTTGATACATTTCACTTTCAAGAGGTAAATAATATTTGCTAGTTGAGTTAACTAAATAGGGTTTAAATACTTTCCTCTCATAGTAGAAAGAAAATGAAAATCATTACTGAAGTGTATAAAATAGATCGTACTTTTTGAAAAGAACCAGATTGAAGTTTCCCAAAAAATGAAGTAAGCTTTTATGAAAAGATAAGTGAATTTAGTATTTACTCAGTATCTACTATGAACATAACACCTAACAGTAGATAATCTAAAGCCAAATATATTTGTATGGGGACTGCAGAATGATAGATGATAAATATTTGAATTAATATTGTTTCAAATGTTTCACACACAGTGGTTTGCTATGGAAAGATTTGTAGTACATTAGACAAATCTGAAGTTGGAGTTCAAAAGCTTAGGCTTTGTTTTAAGCACAACATATAATTTCTCTGTGATTGTTTCTTCATCTTTCAAATGAGATTACTGTGAAGATTAAATGAGATAACTAAATGAAAATACTGTGTAAAGTGACAAAATAATGTAATCTTAGCAGCACCTTATTTAATCTGTGCAACAACTCTGTGAAGTGAGTAGAGCTCAGCTTCAGTCATTTCTCTGCCATTTATTAACTAAAATCGTTGGGAAAGTTATCCATCTCTTTAGCTGTAAAATGATGAGGATCATACCTATTTTATGGGGCTGCTTTTAGGTTCAAATTACAAGCAAGCACTTTGTTAATAGTAAAGCATCACACTAATTGGTTTTACTATTTTCCATTCATACATGAAATTGATGCAATCAGAATTCTGTAGATTATTTAAATCTTCTGTTGATTAACATGTGATATGCAGTTCAAGTTAAATGTCAGTTGAATCATCAAAACACATACATACTCAAACCTACAAGCCTCCCAGTCTGTCTTCACTATTTTGGTTAAATTGTTATAAATTCCTAGATGAAAATTTCACTTATCCAAATGAAATAAAAAATATAAAACTCACGCCTGTAATCTCAACATTTTGGGAGGCCGAGGCAGGTGGATCACTTGAGGCCAGAAGTTCCAGACCAGTCTGATCAACATGGTGAAACCCTGTCTCTACTAAAAATACAAAAATTAGCCAGGCATGGTGGCATGTGCCTGTCGTCTCAGCTACTCGGGAGGCTGAGGCACAAGAATCGCTTGAATGTGGGAGGTGGAGGTTACAGTGACCTGAGATCATGCCACTACACTCCAGCCTGTGAAACAGCATGAGATCATGTCTTAACAAGAAAAAAGAAAAATATATATATATGTATAGCAATGTAAGTTATTTGAGAAATTTGGTATGAACAGTCTTCCCTGTGAGCACAGATCATAAAGTCATAAATCAAGCAGACAAATTAGTAGTAGTCCCTTATATGCTTACACTTGTAACTTAAAGTAAAAGAAAGCAATTATGAAAGCATATGACAAAGACTAATTTTAAGATATCCTAATTTAAATTGCTTTCTAAAAGTATGTATACCATTTTACCTGTCACGTAAATAATTTAGAAACATGTTTATAAATTAATGTCCAAATCCACTTGAAAGTTTTGTAATGCAGATTACCCAAAACAACAGAGTAAGAATCCTAGCCTAATCCTAGCCTATTAAAAAAGCAATACCACCTACATATAATGAAATATTAATACCATCTATGTAACCAAAGTTACACAGTGAATTTGGGCCATCCAACACTTAGGTAAAGTGTTGAATTCATCAAATGAATGTGTAATCATTTACTTACTAATGCCAATATACTTTAGAATAAGGTAATCTGAGGTAGAAAAGATAGAGCTTAGAATTTTTAAAATTTATCTCTTGTTATAAAGCAATGGACTTAAATAAATAAATAAATCAGAAGAACCAGTCATTCAAACCACCAGAGTATTTGATCGAAATGTCACAAACTCTAACTTTCTGATATCCATTCTCCCAAAAATGTGTAACCTCCTGTCGATAGGAACAACCCACTGCAGGGATGTTTCTCGTGGAAAAAGGAAATTTCTTTTGCATTGCTTTCAGACCTAACTGGTTACAAGAAAAACCAAAGGCCATTGCACAATGCTGAAGTACTTTTTTCAAATTAAAAAATCTCAAAATTGCTCTTAAAATCCATCATTTATTTTAAAATATGGATGAATGAGAAAGCACAGATTTCATAAAGTGAATTCTTTTCTGCGATCTACAGACACTTCCCAATAAGAAAATTATAAGTAAACAAGTGTTATTATCAATATTTTTACAAAAGATGGAATTCTTAGAATTTTTTATTGGCTAGAAAGTTTGCACAAACTAATCTGCCATGAATTTTAAAATATGGGTGAATAAATTACATTGCAAAAAATGAGATTAGAGAGAAGTGGCAAGGAAGAATCTTATGTAAAACACAAAACATACAAAATATTTTTAAAACACATAAAAACATATAAAAACAGAACTTGTACCTCAGATGACACTGGAGATTGTGGTGACATGTTAGCATTATCATTGTCTTGCTAAAACATAAAAATAAAAAGATGAAAGATGAAATTACAATACAAATGATGATTTAAACATATAAAAGGAAAATAAAAATTGTTTTGATCAAATAGTAAACGAAGAATCTGGAATAAACCATCTAGCACACTGACACTCTACATGTGGTCTGTGAACCAGCAGCATAGGGATCCTCTGGGAATTTAGGAATGCAGAATCTCAGGCCTCACCCAAGACCTAACTAAGCAGAATCTACATTTCAATGAGACCCTTAAGTGGTTTGAAATACAGTACTTTAAAGTTTGAAAAATATTATCTAAATATAATAGCAGTGATGTGTTACAAATCTGAGACATGTAAATGAAGGCATGCAAAAATCTCCATTACCCCAAATAACTTTCATCTGAAAATTTACATGTATCTAATACAGACTTATTGATATAAAGAATTTAATTTAATAAAACATTAAATGGTCCATGATTTTTAAATGACTATTCTATTGCCAACCAAATATGAAAATTTTGGCATTTAACTTTGAATATGCACTCCACATAGAACATTTATTCATTCATTCAACAAATGATTATTGGCTACCTACTATACGTCAGACACTATGCTAGACACTGAGAGTATTGAAATTTAGTAAAATATCACCTGTTCAAGGAACTTTCAGTCGAGGAGAGAAATAGATTCACATGTACAGGTAATACAACATTCTCGGTATAATACAGAAGTATGTATGGCATATTATGAGGCACAGATAAGGGGCACTTGGGAGAATGAGGAAGATGGTGGAGAAAGACAAGTTTTCTGAGAAAGTATAAATTCAGTAAAAAAACTGAGTGTTTACCAGAGAAAAAAAAGGGAACAAGAAGATGAGAAGAACCAAAGCATGGAAGCAATACCTGTAAAGATGACTGCAGAAAACCTCTGGGCAGTTTTGTATTGCTGGAGAGTAAGGTGAAAGAAGAGCAAGTTTTGAATTAAGGTTGATATGGCAAGCAGAGGCTTGATAAAGGAGGATCTAGAATTTATCTTCTAAGTTGTGGGGAGAAATTAAAGGTTTCTAAGCAAGGGAATGGCCTGATTGTATCTGTGTTCTTTGAAACGACCACTCTGGCTACAGTGAGAATGGACTAGGGAAAGGGAGAAGGGCAAGGAAGCTATTGCAGTAGTACAGGCAAGAAATGGATAAGGGCCTCTGCCAGAGCAGAAGCAGTAGAAAGAAAAGGGGAATGGATGCAGAATATTTTAGTATAAATAAATAAATCAACAGTAAGTCTTGGCTACTGATTAGATATTGTAAAGCAGGCAAGAGAAAAGTGGGTATGAGGAGACAGGGAAATGAAATGTTTTCTGTTAAAGGCAGATGACAAATATTTTAGGCTTTCTGACAACTACAGTAGTTCTCCCTAACCATGAGAAACATGTTCCGAGAATCTCAGTGAATGCCTGAAACCGCAGCTAGTACCAAACTCTATATAATATATATGCTATTTTTTCCTATACCTATGATAAAGTTTAATTTATAAGTCAGGTATGATATTAACATCAATAATTAATAATAAAATAGAACAATTATAACAATGTACTATAATAAAAGTTATATAAATGTGGTTTCTAAGTGTCTTATTGTACTGTACTCACCTAATTTTGGACTGTGGTAGACCACAGGTAACTAAAACCTTGGAAAGTGAAATGGAGAATAAAGGAGGACTACTATACTCAAAGTCTGCCACTGTAATGCAAAAGTAGCCATAGCCAAATGAGTATGACTGTTTTCTGATAAAATTTTACTTACAATCACATAAAGTAGGCCAAATTTAGCCTCTGGGTCATAATTTGCCAGCCCCTGCTACAGCTGGATGATGGAAGGTGATTCCACTAACTCAACAGTTCTCAACCTTGGCTGGACATTAAACTCACATCGGAAACATTAAAAACTTCATTGCTCAGTCCATACCACATCATACCACATGCCAATTAAATTATAATACCTAGGGAGTGTGACCCAGGTGACACTGTTCTCTAAAGCTCACCTGGTAATTTTCGTGTACAGCCAAAGTTGAGAGCCACTGCACAAACTGTTGGATATTAGTGAAAAAGTGGGTTTAGAAGCAAAAATTTTTTAAAATCAGTTTTGAACATACTTAGTTCTAGTGCGTATAAGAGATATATCCAGCAGAAATTCTAAGCAGGTAGAAAAACAGATAAAAGATTGCAAGGCCTTGAAACTCAGGGGAGAGGTCTGGACTAGAGACAAATCTGAGAGGCTTCAGCAGGTACACAGGTGTTATTCACTGAAGCCTTGACAGCTGGTGAAGACATGCTAGAGACCACACAGTGAGCCATTCTCTGGGAATAATATTTAAAGGGTAAGCTGGGATCTTGTGGAGCTGATGCAATGGAAAGCTGGGGCAGGGGTACAAGAACTGATTGTGTTCATGCACAGGTAAATATTACCAAACATACCCATATAATACATGTAATTCAGGCTTAATCTTAAACACTAACAATGAAAGTATGACCAGCTATAGCCATAACTGACTTTTATTAATACCAGTAAATACTACTGGAGTGGCCATGGAGAGAAATCAGCATTTGAGCTGGGGGCTGACCAATCATCTGGCTCTATTCATTATTTTTCCCTGTGTGATTCTATTTCCTAAAACTAAAGGCATTTTCAGAAGCCCTGCTAAGTACCCACCATCAAATTCAGTTTAAATCTCTCCAACCAAAAACACACAAAATTTAAGTATTTATGGTGATGAGAATATATCTTTTCAACAACAATAGGTTGCTGCATAGTTTGCACTGGTGCAGTAGAAAGGTTTATGGTAATGCACAAACTGTAGAAGTCTAATTTTAAATTTTAAAATAGTATGCAGAATTTGTGGAAGGAGTTCCTAAACAAAGTTCCTAAAAAAGAATCAGTTGACAACCAGATTGATTTACAAAGATAAAAGATGTGAAAGACAACACACTTACACTCATGGATTACAAGTCTAAGATGAATAATGATAAAATTCTAATGCTGAATTATTAGTAATTCCATTCTACAGGACATATGGAAATTAAATGATTAAATTAATAATTGTATGATGATACTCAGATGTTTTTATTGTTGGAAAAAACCCATGCATTAAATCAATAACAAAGAAACTGAAAAATGGATTGCATTTTATCCTCACTGAGCCAACTTCATATGATAATTAAACATTTCAAATAACTATTAATATTAACCTCTTTTCTCACCTCATCATTTTCATTGCCACTTGAACTCTTCCTCATTGATTTATACTGAAAAACATTTAAAACACATAATTTATTTTCCTTTGAACATATAAATTCTCTAGTAAATTATGTACGAGGTTCTTTCATGTTTTGGTAGCTTTATTAAATTACCTGATATCAAATTTAAGTAAATAACAATTGTAAAAATCGTCCTACCACTAATAACTAACAAATACAATGCTCTCCACGTGCAAGGCATTGTTATAAGTACTTTACACAGATCAAGTAACATTTCTTTCCTAAGCCAAACTATTTCCCATTCATTAAGGTGTGCAATCTGAGAGTTGTTCTTAGAATTTTCCTTTTCCTTAATGCAGTATATCCAATATGTCATCAAGTCAATTCTTTTTATAATCTCTCTCAGACTTACCTCTTCAGAATTCTCACAACTACCACCCTTTTCCAGGCCCTCGCTATCTTACACCTGGTCTATAATCTCACCATTCTAAGATGTCATCTATTATTAAGAAACCTATTGCTTTCAGGTTAAAAAACACTACATTAAATGTATCTATTGATTGTTTAATAATTATAATAATGATGAGAACTAACACTTGTATTAGTGCATGCTATATGCCAGGCACTGACTTAAATGTCTTTACATGTATTAACCCATTTAATCTTCTTAACAACCCTACTACATAAGAACTATGCTAATATGTGAAAAAGTACTTCTTAGGATCAAGAAAATACAATACGACAATCACTGGAATTCTTACTTCTGATTCCTCTTCACGGCAAATGATCCTGCAAATCAGTGGCAGATTAACCTTCCATTTACAACTCATGACTGTGCTGTTGAAAAACCTACTAACTTTCGGATTATGTCCAAACTTCTTTGCCTGGCATCCAAGGTTCTTTTTAATGGTCCCCTTTACATATGTAGCATTATCTTCCATAACCCTTGAAAAAATAGACAACTGACCTGATATCTCAACCACAAACTAGGGGGTGAGCTGTATTAGGGATAATAAATAGAAAACATATTGTTCCTCCACTGTCTCTCCTATGACAACTATCACTAATCTAGCAGCATGCTCTTTCCAGGTGATCTCACACAGAACCTCAATATACCTTCAACCCAGTGTGCCAGAAAGCCACTGAATGAAACTGACATGTGTGAAAAAATCCTATTTATCAGGCAAGACAATCACTGAAGTCACTTATTTTTGGTTTTAATCTATATGTCAATGAAACAGTGATATTTGAGTGAATATGCTAATATTTATTAAGTGGTTCCTCTGTGGCAAGTGTAATTCTAAGCACTTTTATTATTAAATAATTCAATAGTTATAACAGTCACATGAAGGAAAGTATAGGCACACCTCATCTTATTGAGTTTTGCTTTACTGCACTTCACAGATATAATATTTTTCTTTTTACAAACTGAGGGTTTGTGGACACCTGATGGTGGCCACTGAGCAGACCAGATTCTGCTCAAGCAAAAGCCTTACTCCACTTCCTTAGCAACTACATCCAACAAACCTGATATGGCTAGGATTGAGAAATCTGATAAGTCAAAATTGAAGAAGGCAAAAATACAATAAAAAAATCCACTGCCTTCTAAAGAAATGACCAAACAGGAGAAGCAAGCAGGCGAATCATAATGAGATATACATAATGAAAATGAACTGTACATTGCATAAGTGTTGCCTTCTTATTTTACTTCTTTTGGCCAATTAACTTTGTAAGAAACAAAGAGATTGGATCAAGTTTAAATTACTGTACTGCTCCTCTCACATCAAAGAATCAAGAGCTACTGAAAATGAAGACCGCTCCTGCCTCTCCCATCTGCCTGGCTGGCTGGCAGATAGGGAAAAGAATTTGAATGTTGGTGAAGCAGGGTGGAATGACAGTGAAAGCTAGAGTAAAACCAAGCTGGCCCAAGGTCTCTGGAAAGCTATGAAATTCAGTTTAATCAGAGTATCAATTTCTTTGCTACAGTGATTTTATTTATTGGGATACATAATTTTTTAAATGTGCAAATACAAAGTTTCAAAATCTGCAGAAAAGGTTTGTGGCAACCCTGTATCAAGCAAGTCTATTGGTACAATTTTTCCCATAGCACATACTCACTTGATGTCTGTCAAATTTTGGGAATTTTCATAATATTCCAAACTTTTTCATTATTATCATATCTATCTGTTATGGTGATCTGTGATCAGTGATCTCTGATGCTACTATTGTAATTTTTAAGGGGTGACTCGAACAACATCCATATAAGAAAGCAAACTTAATCAATAAATGTTGTGTGTGTTCTGACTGGTCCACTAACCAGTTGTTCCCTATCTCCTATTCCCTGACACACAACAATATTGTAATTAGGCCAATTAATAATCCCACAATGGCCTCTAAGTGTTCAAGTGAAAGGAAAAATATATCTTTCACTTTAAATAAAAACCTTGAAACGATTAAGGTTAGTGAGGAAGACATGCAGAAAGCAGAGATAGGGTGAAGCTAGGCCTCTTGTTCCAATTAACCAAGCTGTGAATGCAAACAATTGTTGAAGAAAATTAAAAGTGCTACTCATTCCAGTGCACATAACAAAAATAAGAAAGTGTAACAGCCTTATTGCTGATATGGACAAAATTTGAGTGGTCTGGATAGAATAGCAAACCAGTCACAACATTCCCTTAAGACAAAGCCTAGTTCAGAGCAAGGCCCTAACTCTCTTCAATACTATGAAGTCAAGGTGATGAAGCTTCAGAAGAAAAGTTGGAAGCTGCAGAGGCTGGTTCATGAGATTGAAGGAAAGAAGCTGACTGTGTTAACATAAAAGTGCAAGGTGAAGTAGCAAGTGCTGATGTAGAAGCTGAAGCAAGTTACATAGAAGATCTAGCTAGCTAAGACAATTGATGAAGGTGCCTACAGTAAACAACAAATTTTCTATGTAGACGAAACAGCCTTCCATTGGAAGAATATGACATCTAGGACTGTTGTATAGAGAGAAGTCAATACCTGATTCAAACCTTCAAAGCTTCAAAGAACAGGCTGACTCTTGTTAGGGGCTAATGCAGCTGCTGACTCTAAATTGAAGCCAAAGTTCATTTAACCATTCCAAAAATCCTAGGGCCCTTAAGAATTATGCTAAATCTATTCTTCCTGTGCTTTATAAATAGAACCACAAAGCCTGGATGACAGCACATCTGTTTACAGCATGGTTTACTGAATATGTTAAGCCCACTATCAAGCTCAGAAAAAGATTCCTTTCAAAATGTTACTACTTATTTATGAGTCTGGTCAACCAAGAATTCTGATGAAGATGTTCAAAGAGATCAATGTTGTTTCCATGCATAACATCCATTCTGCAGTCCATGGATCAAGGAGTAATACCAACTTTCAAGTCTTACTATTTAAGTAATAATATAAAGCTATTGTGGCCATAGATAGTGATTCTTCTGATGGGCCTCGGCAAAGTAAACTGAAAACCTCTGCAAATGATTCATCATTCTAGATGCCATTAAGAACATTTGTGATTTATGGGAGGAGGTCCAAATATCAACATTAACAAGAGTTTGGAAGAAATTCATTGTAATCTTCACGGACGATTTTGAGGGGCTCAAGACATCAGTGGAGGAAGTAACTGTAGATGAGGTGGAAACAGCAGGAGAACTAGAAGTAGAGCTTTTTTATTTTTTCGAAACAGGGTCTCACTTTGTCACCCAACCTAGAGTACAGTGGTGTGATCTCAGCTCACTGCAGCCTTGACCTCCTGGGCTCTAACGATCCTTTTGCCTCCACCCCCCCCAAGTAGATGGGGCTACAAAAAGAATTTTGAAAACTACACAAACAAATGGAAATTAAACAATATACCCTGAATGACCAGTGGGTCAATGAAGAAATTAAGAAGGAAATTGAAAAATTTCTTGCAACAAATGATAACAGAAATACAGCATACCAAAACCTATGGATACAGCAAAACCACTATTAAGAGAAAAATTTATAGCTATAAATGCCTACATTAAAAAAGAAGAAAAACCTCAAATAAATAACACAATGATTCATCTTAGAGAACCAGAAAAAGAGCAAACCAAACCCAAAGTTAGTAAAAGAAAAGAAACAGCCAGGTGTCATGGCTCACACCTGTAATCCCAACACTTTGGGAGAGTGAGGTTGGCAGATCGCTTGAGCCAAGAAGCTCAAGACAAGCCTGGGCAACATGGCAAAACCCCATCTCTACAAAAAATACAAAAATTAGCTGGGTGTGGTGGTGCCTGTAGTCCCAGCTACTTGGGAGGCTGAGAGGTGTAAGGATGACTTGACCCTGGGAAGTCAAGGTGGCAGTAAGCCATGACACTATTGCACTTCAGCCTGAGAGAAAGAGTGAGACTCTGATTCAAACAAACAAAAACAAAAGAAATAACAAAGATCAGAGCAGAAATAAATTTGAACTGAAAAAAACAAAACATGAAAGATCAATGAAAAAAATATGATTTATTCAGATGATAAACAAAATTGACAAACCTTTAGTCAGATTTTAAAAAAAGGGAGAAAAGACAAATAAATAAAATCAGAGATAGAAAAGGAGACATTACAACTGATACCATAGAAATTCGAAGGGTCACTACTGGCTACTATGAGCAACTATGTGCCAATAAATTGGAAAACCTAGAGGAGGACATTCCTAGACACATAAAACCTAGCAAGATTGGATCATCAAGAAATCCAAAACCTGAATAGACCAATAACAAGCAATGAGATTAAATATATAATAAACAGTCTCCCAGTAAAGAAAAGCGTGGAACCTGATGGCTTCACTGCTGAATTCTACCAAAAACTTAAGAAAAACTAATACCAATCCTATTCAAAGTATTCCAAAAAATTGAAAAGGAGGGAATACTGTCAAACTGATTCTACAAGGCCAGTATTACCCTAATACTAAAAAACCAGACAAAGACACATCCAAAATAGAAAACTATAGGCCAAAATGTCTGATAAATATAGATACAAAAATCTTCAACAAAATAGTAGCAAACTGAATTCAACAACATATTAAAAAGACTATTCATCATGACCAAGTGGTATTTATTCCAGGGATGCAAGTATGGTTCAACATATGCAAATCAATTATTGTGATACATCATATCAACAGAATAAAGGACAAAAACCATATGACCATTCCAATTGATCCTGGACAAACATTTGATAAAATCAAACATTCCTTCACGATAAAAACCCTCTGATATGGTTTGCCTGTGTCCCCACCCAAATTTCATCTTAAATTGTAACTGACGCAATTCCCATGTGTCATGGAAGATACCAGTGAGAGATATCAGTGGGAGGTAACTGAATCATGGGGGCAGGTCTTTCTCATGTTGTTCTTGTGATAGTGAATAAGTCTCACGAGACCTGATAGCTTTAAAAAGAGGAGTTTCCCTGCACAAGCTCTCTTCTCTTGTCTGCCACCACGTGAGACGTGCCTTTTACTTTCCACCATGATTGTGAGGCCTCCTCAGCCACATAGAACTATCGGTCCAATAAACCTCTTTATTTTGTAAACTGCCCAGTCTTAGGTATGTCTTTATCAGCAGCATGAAAATTGACTAATATATTCTCAAAAAGTGGGGTATAGAAGAAATATATCTCAATATAATAAAAGTGAAAACTCACAGCCTTTCCCCTAAGATCTAAAAGATGGCAGGGATGCACCTTGTTACCACTGTTACTCAAAATAGTACTAGAAGTCCTACCTAGAGCAATCAGAAAAGAGAAAGAAATAAAGGGCATGCAAATTGGAAAGGAAGAAGTCGAATTATCCTTGTCTGCAGATGATATAATCTTGTATTTGGAAAAACCTAGACTTTACCAAAAAAAAAACAACAGAAAACTGATAAACAAATTATGTAAAATTGCAGGATACAAAATCAACATACAAAAGTCAGTAGCATTTCTATATGCCAACAATGAACAATCTAAAAAAGAAATTTAAAAAGTAATCCCATTTACAATATTCACAAACAAAATTAAATACCTAGAAATTAACCAAAGAAGTAAAAGATCTCTACAATGAAAACTATAAAACACTGCTGGAAGAAACTGAAGAGGACACACAAATATGGAAACATATTCCACATTCATGGATTGGAAGAAACAATGTTGTTAAAATGTCCATACTACTCAGAGCAATCTATAGATTCAATGCAATCCCTATCAAAATAGCAATGGCATTAATCACAGACATAGAAAAATCAAGCCTAAAATTTAGACAAAACCACCAAAGACCAAGAATGGCCAAAGCTACTCTGGGAATAAGGAACAAAACTGGAGGAATCACATTACCTGACTTCAAATTACACTACAGATCTGTAGTAACCAAAACATGGTACTGGCATTAAAACAGACACAGAGACCAATGGGACAGAACAGAGAACCCAGGAACAACTCCACACAGCTACAATGAACTCATTTTCAACAAAGGTGCAAGCACATACACTAGGGAAAAGACAATCTTTTCAGTAAATGATGCTGGGAAACTGGATATCCATATGCAGAGGAATGAAACTAGACCCCTATCTGTTACCATATACAAAAATCAAATCAAAATGGATTAAGGACTTAAATATAAGACTTTAATCTATAAAACTACTATAAGAAAACATTGGGGAAAATCTGCACCTCCATGTTTATTGCAACACTATTCACAATAGTCAACATTTGGAAGCAACCTAAGTGTCCATCAACAGAAGAATGGATAAAGAAAATGTGGTACACATACACAATGGAGTGCAATTCACGCATAAATAAGGAGAGTCTATCATTTGCAACATGGACTGAAATGCAGGTCATGGTAAGTGAAATAAGCCAGGCACAGAAAGACAAACACTACATGTTCTCACTTATTTGTAGGATATAAAAATCAAAACAATTAAATTCATGAAGATAGAGAGTAGAAGGATGGTTACCAGAGGCTGGGGAAGGGTAGTGGGGGAATAGAGGGTAGGTGAAGATGCTTAATGGGCACAAAAAAATAGAAAGAATAAATAAGACCTAGTATTTGACAGCACAACGGGGTGACTATAGTCAGTAATAATTTAACCAGGACGGGCATGGTGACTCACACCTGTAATCCCAGCACTTTGGGAGGCCAAAGAGGGGGCATCACAAGTCAAGAGATCAAGACCATCCTGGCCAACATGGTGAAACTGTGTCTCTACTAAAAACGTAAAAAATTAGCTGGGCATGGTGGCGCGTGCCTGTAATCCCCGTTACTCAGTAGGCTGAGGCAGGAGAATCGCCTCAACCAGGAAGTCGGAGGTTGCAGTGAGCCGAGATCACACTCCAGCCTGTGCAACAAAGTGAGACTCCGTCTCAAAAAAATAAAATAAAATAAAATAATAATAATAATAATTTAATCGTACGTCTTAAAATAACTAAAAAACTATAATTTGAAAACACAAATGATAAATGCTTAAAAGAATACACATTCTCCATGATGTGATTATTACACATAAACTAATAATAATTTAATCACAGATATTAAAATAACTAAATTATAATTTGATCATAACACAAATGATAAAGGCTTAAAAGAACAGATATGCCATTCTTCACGTGATTATTACACATCATATGCCTTTCAAAATATCTCATGTACCCCATAAATATGTATACCTACTGTGAGCCCACAAAAAGTAAAACTTTAAAATAAAAAAGATGTTTAATAAAATACTTCCTGACATAATGAATTTCACTGAAATATAGTGATTTTATTTTGGCTATAAGAACACTAAATTTTACATACTAGAATAGTAATCTATACACAATAGTGGCCTGGGAATTCTAAGAGTTGATGTAACTTTCCTACCATGATTTACTTACTAACTTAACGTGACCCAATTTGTCTTCTTGCTCACATAATCTAGCCTGCATGTTGAAACAGTTTTGCTTAGTTTCAGGCCCTTACCTGAAAAAAAATACTATCCAAAACTAGCCTTGGGAACTAAGAAGAAATAGATTTGGATTTCTTACACACACACACACACACACACACACACACACACTCAATAAATACACTGAATAACCATGACAAATAATTTACCATGAGACAGAAACAAAGAAATCCTGTGCCTCAGTCATTTTAATGTATTAGGGTAAAGTTGCACAAAAGTTCTGTACATTTTATAACATAGCAAAACCTAAAAGAGCCACCATTGAACAAGCTCAGTAATAATCCGATATAAACCTCGAGGGTAGTGTATTTTACTGTTTAATGATCCAGATTAACTTCACTAATACAACCTACCAATAGCCCTTTCAATTATCGGGAGATAGGTGATTAAAAGAAATTTCCTTTTTGGAAAGAAAGTCACTTCATAGAAGCTGCTGATGTTTTAGTCATGAAAATACTGAAAATTCTGAATAATAGTGTTGATTTAATTTAGGAAATTCTATGTCAATTATACATTTTCTTGACGTCTTAGGAAAAAACCAGTGACATACTCATTTTACTATGTCCTAATACTGACATCTTCTGACGATTTAGGAGAACTACACATCTCTTTAAAACTTCCCAGTGACTGAAGCTTATCTTTGCACCTACTTTATTAAGGAAAAAAATTAACATTTGTTGAATGATGATCATATAATGTGCACTTCAAATATTATCTCATTTGATCTCCTTTAATAGCTTTATAACTAATTTATAAATGATATGTTAATTTAATAAAAAATAAAATACCAATGAATGATGCTATTAAACCAAATAATTATGTTTTTAACATGCTCACTGTGGCCTCTATTAAGATATCTTGAAAGGTTCACTTAAGTTACTGTAAAAAATTTTTTTAAAACAGTACAAGTGGACCAGAAATGGCAGTAATCTCAGCACTTTGGGGGGCCTAGGTGGGAGAATCGCTTGAAGCCAGGAATTCAAGACCAGACTGGGCAACATGGTAAGATCTCGTCTCTACAAAAAATTTAAAATTTTGCAGGACACAGGGGGAAATGTCTGTAGTTCTAGCTACTGGGGAGGCTGAGACAGGAGGATCACGTGAGCCCAGAAGATGGCCTGAGCCTAGGCATTTGAGGCTGCTGTATGCTATGATCATGCCATTGCACTGCAGTCTGGGCAACACAGAGAGACTCTGTCTCAAAAAAGAGAGAAAAAATGAAAGAAAGAGAGAGAAAGAGAGGAAGAAAGAAAGAAAGAAAGAAAATTAAAAACCAGTAAAACTGTGTTTGTTTGACAGAGAGAGACTCTATCTCAAAAAATAAAGAAAAAAAGAAAGGCAGGAAGAAAAATGAAAGAGAAAGAGAAAGAGAAAGAAAAAAAGAAAGAAAGAAAAAAAGATTAAAAATCAGTAAAACTGTGTTTGTTTGACCATGTTTGCTCGTTTGATATTAGGCTAAACACAGTAGATAAAGAGGCAACATAGCACAGGCTTTCGGTTCAAATCTCAACTTTGCTACTTATTACTAAAGTGACCTGAAGAATACTAGTTTACATCTCTGTGCCTTAATTTCATCATCTGTAAAACAGAAATAATCATAACTATGCTTACCTCATAGGATCGTTACGAAGATTAAATGAGTTGATCTTTGTGAAGTCTTAGGACAGTGCCTGGCACATAGTAAGTGCTATGCAAGTGTTTTGACAAATAGTCAGAATTGGTATTGTTACTATGAGAAAGGAGAACTGGTTTTGTTATACTACAATATTGGTAGTATACTAGGAATTTGTATTGTTATACCACAATAAAGGAGATTGAAAAAATATCAAACTTCTTTTATTAATTTGAAATACTACTAAAATTTCCCCCATGTTATCAATCATTCACCAAGTTTTATCAACAGTCAAATTTTATTCAGTGTCTTTGATCAAGGTCCAATGAACTAAAAAGGGAAATTTTAAAATAATGCTAGAATGTAAGCACAAGTACAGATGTAAAAAGGGTTGGGGTAAATAAACTTTCACTATTATTGACCAGGGAGGGTTCTACTTAGAATGTCCTTCCCCTTTTCCTCATGTCTTTTGTTTCTTCATTATCTCTCATATCAACCAACTAATTAATGTAAGACTAATTAAAAGGACTCAGTATTTATTTGTTAAAGGCTTAAATTTATCACAGATTCACTAAGACATATAACATTTTTGTTTTAGTCATCTGATACTATTTCCAAATGTATGTTATACACCTGCATATAGAAACAAATAAATGTGCATACAGATCTATTTCTACCAGAGGAAAACAGAAAACATAATCCTATTTATTAGTGATATAAATTTGAAATGACCTACAATGTAGACTAGTACCATGTGTTTAGATAAAATTACTATTATCATCTAATAATAATTAGGCTTTGGGAAACATAAAAGGTTTTCAAAGACAACAAAATTTGCTATTCATGGAGCAGAAGCTTGTTTGTGCCCTTCATTTGAGACCAGAAATGAAGTCTGGCTAATACTGAAAATTATTCTGAATTCTAATGATTGGCTTCTACAGACCCCAAACACAAATAGACAATAATACAATATTTACAAAGGTATACACAGTAAAATTTCATTAAAACTCTGCTAAATAGAAATTTGGGATAATTCAGATGATCTGAGCTTTTATTTTTGCTAAAAGACCCTCAAGCAATCTACTAAGGTCACAAGAAGAAAAAAGTTGAAAAATCTTTCCTCAAGCATTTTTAGAACTACATAAACAGCACTTATTTACATATGAACAGTTAAATGATAATTGTAAATATCTGTCAACTATTTATTGGAACAAACCCCATGAAAGACTTTTCCTGGACAATTCTTTCAAAACATACTACATATTGCTACAACTAGCAGTGCAGCAAACATTCATCTATCTTGTAAAGTATTTGGTAAATCATAATTTATATTTATCTACTCAATTATTCTGAACTACTGAAGGCTTATGGATATAATTAGATTGTATTACCACATACATGTGAGAAATCAAAATAACACATTTACTACATTTAATTAGAGAGTTACAGTCTACCTTATTAACTCAAAATAAACTGACAAAAACAAAAACTAATAATTACAAAATAAATTTAAAAACTTTAATATAGAGTACCTTGAAATAGTCTCTTCTAATCTGTTTACTCCGCCTCCTTTCTTCACTCTGCCAGATTATAGGGTGAGATTCTGGCCACGGTTGTTCATCTATTTGATCCTTCTGATTTTCTAAAGGCTGTAAGGAGACAATTTCTTTTAACTAAATAAAAGAAAACAAAATAATGGATATAATAGTAATTTAATTTCTTCTTACCTGCCATGTGAGGGGTGATAATGGTGAATTAACTTCATCTGCTGAGACACTAAAAAATTAAAGATGCCTTAATACATTAAATATTTTCTTTAAAAAGAATTGTAAATAATTTACCCATGTCTACGCTTTGGCCTAATTACATAAAACTTAAAATTGACAGAAACATATTTAATTTTCTAATACCTCTTGCTCCACGGGAAACATCAAAATGGGTTTATTCTATGTATACCCTATGCATAGGTCTACTCTAAGGAATTCCCAGAGGCTAAAATAAGTGAAATATCTAAAGACAGGATATTTATTATATTAAAATAATTAACAAAAACTAATAATTTATTTTATCTAAATGCCAAAGAGCTCAAGGGAATAATTCTATTTGCCTACAGAATTACTGATTATGGGCCTCAACCCGTTCATACTAACAAAACAGGGGCTATGAAGGAAATTATTTTCATCTAATTTTTTGCTGTTGTTGAGATAAAACAGACTATGCATTCTGTTGTTAGATGGCAATTTTGATCAAGGAGTTCCTTTGGAAAACAAAAGTCCTCTGAAGCTGCTATAACTTAACACTATTGTGGAATTTCTGTACAGTACAATAACAAAAAAATATAAAAATTAGAGATAATCCAATTTTTAAAATTTATAGAACATATGATTATCCAAAAGAAAAAGACAAAAAAATATACCATTACAAGAGGTAAGGTTACTAAAGAAAAACATACAAAAGTTAATCGCTTTCCTACACATCAACTTTAATGAGTTAAAAGACATTAGGAAAAACACTATTTATAAAAGGAAAGAAAAGTATAAAATACCTAGGAAAAAACTTAAGTATACTTGTACAAGATGTACATTAAAAAACTACAAATGTCTAGTAAGAGACTTGAATAAGCAAAAGGTTCTTGAATAGGTAAGTATTACAGGTATAACTTCTCTTTCAACTTAATTAATAACTGAAATGAACTGTAATAACAATTTTTTTAAACTCAAGAAGTATATTTTGGTTTGTTTTAGAAATTTGACAAAGGAGTTTCAAAGTTAATTTGGAAGAATGGATAATCAGGAAGAGAAAAGTTACATTAATAAAGGGGACTTCCCTACCCACCCTTTCTACTAGCTCCAGAATCTACAGACTTTTCAATGGAAGAAGAGTACAGGACCACAAGTACTATTACTTCTGAAAAAAATGACATTTAAAATCATTGTGAAAGTAATGGCTTATATAACAAGTAGTAGAGAGACAACTGATTGACCACTTGTAAAATATACTCAGAAAGAAAGAACAAAAAAGGGGAAGAAGACACGGTGAGAAAAAGGTAGAGGAGGGAGGAAGAAAACTAGATTCCTTACCTGATACCAAACATCAAAATGAAAGGTTAAAAGATTTAAATATAAAGAAGAAATAAGAAAAGTATCAGAAAAATATAGGCATTAATTTTTAAAATATTAGAATAGAGAGAACCTATGGGAGAAACAATCAAAATTAAATACTAACAAGTATGAACACATAAAATATAGAAAGTAGACTTTGCTTATGACTAAGATAGATTAACAGTGACCAGATTTATATCCTGACTGAAAAAAACTATAAGAATGGCAAAATATATAAAATTATTCCTTCTATGACATTGAATATCAGGCAAAAAATGACATTATCCTTTAGAGATGAGTAACAAGGTGAATTCTGGAACTGAGCCAAGTTGCTGAATGAAAAGAGTTTCCTGCCCACAGCCTAGGAGGAAAAACCAAAGCAGAGTCTAGCAGGCCCAGAATTCAGGAGACAGAGCTGGAGCTAGGGAGAAAAGGGCAGAGTGAGTTCACAGCACACAACAACAAAGAAAAGGGCAATGTACAGAGAAAGGAAAGAGATCTACAGAGGCATCCCTCAAATTTTTATCTGAGTGTACTGATCATTGAACATGTATGTGAGGAAACTACCCTAGGCAGAAGGATGAAATTACCCCCAAAGATTAGAGGGAATAATTCCCAGATTCTCAGAAGACCAGGAGTGGTACCAATTTCCACCAGCTAGACTGGAAAACCTCATAATTCACAGAACATCCAGTAGAGAAAGGTCTTCCTCATTAAGGGGACAAATTTCTTCCTAGACTAAAGGCTGCCATGGTCCCACATAAAAAAGTTATAAAACCAAGTCCCAAAATATCAAATTATTTCCCAGTAATTTAACCGTATCCCAGAACAAAAGTCAAAAATATGTACAATAGTATTACAATATCCACACTCAAGAAGGTAAAGTACTCAATGTCTTCTATTCAATCAAAAATTCAACCAAGCAATATTCAGGAAGCTAAAGGAAAAGACTGAATATGGTAAGTACAGATATAATCAAACTTCTAGAAATAAAAAGTACAACATCTGACATTAAAATAAACTGCGTGGAATTAACTACAGATTAGACATTTCACAAGAAATGACTAGTAAACACAAAAGCAAAGTAGAAAGACTAGCCAAAACCCAACACAGACGGAAAAATATTAAAGAATGAAAACAACATCAGCATTCGGTGGCAAACTTCAAGTGGCCTAATATATGTACATATAATTGGAGTTCCATAATAGAAGAGGTCAAACGATAGAAAACATATTTGAAGAAATAAGGGCCCCAAAACCTCACATTTCATGAAAATAAACCCACAAATTCAAGAAGTTCAATGAACTCCAAAGGAAAGTAACATGAAGAAAACTACACCAAGATATATCATCATCAAATTACTTAAAACAAGTGATAAAGAAAAAATGTTACAAACACCCTGAGGAAAAAGGACACATTAGGCACAGTAAAACAAAGAATATTCTCATAGAGAACAATACAATCCAGAGGATGGTGGAGAAACCTCTTTAAGGTACTCAAAGGAAACTAAAGTGTCAACCTAGAATTTTATATGAGCCAAAATATCTTTCAAAAATTAAGGTGAGCTGGGCACGGTAGCTCATGTCTGTAATCCCAACACGTTGGAGGCCAAAGAAGGAAGATTCCTTGAGGCCAAGAGTTCAAAACCAGCCTAGGCAACATAGTGAGACCCTGTCTCTACAAAAAAAAAATTTTTTTTAAGTTGGCTAGGTGTGATGACACATGCCTATAGTCCCAGCTACTTAGGAGGCTGAGAGGTGGGAGGATCGCTTGAGCCCAGGAGGTTGAAGCTGCAGTGAGCTGTGATGGTGCCACTGCACTCTACCCTAGGAGTGGAGCAAGACTCTGTTTCTTTAAAAAAAATGTTTTTTAAGACTTTTTCAGACATACAAAAGCTAAAAGCATTCAATCAACAGACTAATAGTAAAATTATTTTAAAGTCTCTTTCAGGCAGGACAAAAATGATGTACATGTAAATATGAATCTACCACAAAAAAATAAAGGGCACTGGAGATAGTAACTAAGGGATTTAACTCATAAAAGCATTATTCTAATTATTTAAATGTTCTTAAGAAATAACTGTTTAATGTAAAAATAATAATTTGTTATGGTATATATAACAGATATATAAAAGTAAAATGTATGACAACACACTAAGGCTAAAAAGGAAGAAATATAAGTATACTGTTACAAAGTTCTTACATGATACATGAAATGGCATAATAGCACTTGAAGGTAGACTGTGATAAGCTAAATATCATACTTTAACCCCTAAAACAACCACTAACAACAAAAAGCAAATATGCCCACAAAAGAAATAAACAAAAATTTTAAAATATAATTCAAAAGACAACAGAGAAGGAGGAAAAACGAAAAGGACGGAACAGAAAGAAAACATACAGCAAACCTCGAAGTATCATTTTTTTTTAATTTTTATTTATTTTTTTATTGCATTTTAGGTTTTGGGGTACATGTGAAGAACATACAATATTGTTGCATAGGTACACACGTGGCAGTGTAATTTGTTGCCT
>PVKP010020598.1:0-29472 GCA_004027715.1 Plecturocebus donacophilus
TTACAGGATAAACTTACACATTAACATTAAATGTAAAGGGGCCAAATGCCCCAATTAAAAGACACAGACAGACTGGCAAGTTGGATAAAGAGTCAAGACCCAACAGTGTGCTGTATTCAGGCAACCCATCTCATGTGCAAAGACAAACACAGGCTCAAAATAAAGGGATGGAGAAATATTTACCAAGCAAATAAAAGCAAGGGTTGCAATCCTATTCTCTGATAAAACAGAGTTTAAACCAACAAAGATCAAAACAGACAAAGGCATTACATAATGGTAAAGGGATCAACACAACAAGAGCTAACTATCCTAAATATATATTCTCCCAATACAAGAGCACCCAGATTCATAAAGCAAGTTCTTAGAGACCTACAAAGAGACTTAGACTCCTACACAATAATAGTGGGAGACTTTAACACCCCACTGTCAATATTAGACAAATCAACGAGACGGAAAATTAACAAGGATATTGAGGACTTGAACTCAGCTCTGGACCAAGCACACCTAATAGACAGCTATAGAACTCTCCACCCCAAATCAACAGAATATACATTCTTCTCAGCACCACATCACATTTATTCTAAAATTGACCACATAATTGGAAGTAAAACACTCCTTAGCAAATGCAAAAGAATGGAAATCATAACAAACAGTCTCTCAGACCACAATGCAATCAAATTAGAACTCAGGATTAAGAAAGTCACTCAAAACTGCACAGCTACATGGAAACTGAAAACCTGCTCCTGAATGACTCCTGGGTAAATAACGAAATTAAGGCAGAAATGAAGAAGTTCTTTGAAATCAACAAGAACAAATACATAATGTACCAGAATCTCTGGGACACATTTAAAACAGTGTCTAGAGAGAAATTAATAGCACTAAATGCCCACAAGAGAAAGCAGGAAAGATCTAAAATCGATACCCTAACATCACAATTAAAAGCACTAAAGAGGCAAGGTCAAATTCAAAAGTTAGCAGAAGACAAGAAATAACTAAGATCAGAGCAGAACTGAAGGAGAGAGAGACACGAAAAACCCTAGAAAACAAATCAATGAATCCAGGAGCTAGTTTTTTGAAAAGATCAACAAACTAGACCGCTAGCCAGACTAATAAGGAAGAAAAGAGATGAATCAAATAGATACAATAAAAAATGATAAAGGGGATCTCACCACTGATCCCACAGAAATACAAACTACCATCAGAGAATACTATAAACACCTCTATGCAAATAAACTAGAAAATCTAGAAGAAATGGATAAATTCCTAGACACATACACCCTCCAAATCTAAACCAGGAAGAAGCTGAATCCCTGAATAGACCAATAACAAGTTCAGAAATTGAGGCCATAACTAATAGCCTACCAAACAAAAAAAGCCCAGGACCAGACAGATTCACAGCCGAATTCTATAAGAGGTACAAAGAGTAGCTGATATCATTCCTTCTGAAACTATTCCAAACAATAGAAAGAGAGGGAATCCTCCCTAACTTATTTTATGAGGCCAGCATCATCCTGATACCAAAACCTGGCAGAGACACAACAAAAAAAGAAAGTTTCAGGCCAATATCCCTGATGAACATCAATGCAAAAATCCTTGATAAAATACCGGCAAACCGAATATACAGCAGCACATCAAAAAGCTTATCTACCACGATCAAGTCGGCTTCATCCCTGGGATGCAAGTCTGGTTTAACATATGCAAATCTATAAACATAATCCATCACATACACAGAACCAATCAAAAACCTCATGATTATCTCAATAAATGCAGAAAAGGCCTTCCACAAAATTCAACACCCCTTCATGCTAAAAACTCTCAATAAATTAGGTATTGATAGAATGTATCTCAAAATAAGAAGAGCTACTTATGACAAATCCACATCCAATATAACACTGAACAGGCAAAAACTGGAAACATTCCCTTTGAAAACCGGCACAAGACAAGGATGCCCTCTCTCATCACTTCTAGTCAACATAGTACTGGAAGTTCTGGCCAGGGCAATCAGGCAAGAGAAAGAAATAAAGGATATTCAAATAAGAAGAGAGAAAGTCTAATTGTTTCTGTTTGTAGATGACATGATTATATATTTAGAAAACCCCACTGTCTTAGCCCAAAATCTCCTAAAGCTGATAAGCAACTTCAACAAAGTCTCAGGATACAAAATCGATGTGCAAAAATCACAAGCATTCCTATACACCAATAATAAACAGAGAGCCAAATCATAAGTGAACTCCCATTCACAGCTGCTACAAAGGGAATACAACTTACAAGGGATGTGAAGGACCTCTTCAAGGAGAACTACAAACCACTGCTCAATGAAATAAGAGAGTACACAAACAAATGGAAAAACATTCCATGTTCATGGATAAGAAGACTCAACATCAAGAAAATGGCCATACTGCCCAAAGTAATTCACAGATTCAATACCATCCCCATCAAGCTACCACTGACTTTCCTCACAGAATTAGAATAAACTAGTTTAAAGTTCATTTGGAACCAAAAAGGAGCCTGCATAGCCAAGACAATCCTAAGCAAAAAGAACAAAGCTGGAGGCATCATGCTACCTGACCTCAAACTACACTATAAAGTTACAGTAACCAAAACAGCATGGTACTGGTACCAACACAGATATATAGACCAATAGAACAGAACAGAGGACTCAGAAATAATGCCACACATCTACAACCATCTGATCTTTGAGAAACCTGACAAAAACAAGCAATGGGGAAAGGATTCCCTATTTTATAAACGGTGTTGGGAAAACTGGCTAGCCATATGCAGAAAACTGAAAGAGGACCCCTTCCTTTCACCTTATACAAAAATAAACTCAAGATGGATTAAAGACTTAAACATAAGACCTTAAACTACAAAAACCATAGAAGAAAACCTAGGCAATGCCATTCAGGACCACAGGCATGGGCAAAGACTTCATGACTAAAACACCAAAAGCAATAGCAACAAAAGCCAAAATTGACAAATGGGATCTAATTAAACTAAAGAGGTTCTGCACAGCCAAAGAAATTAACATCAGAGTGAACAGGCAACTCACAGAATAGGAGAAAATCTTTGCAATCTATCCATCTGACAAAGGGTTAATATCCAGAATCTACAAAGAACTTAAATTTACAAGAAAAAAACAACACCATCAAAAAGTGGGCAAAGGACATGAACAGACACTTCTCAAAAGAAGACATTTACGCAGCCAACAAACATATGAAAAAAAGCTCATCATCACTGGTCATTAGAGAAATGCAAATCAAAACTACAATGAGATGCCCTCTCACATCAGTTAGAATGGTGGATCACTAAAAAGTCAGGAAACAACAGATGCTGGAGAACAAACGCTTTTACACTGTTGGTGGGAGTGTAAATTAGTTCAACCATTGAGGAACACAGTGTGGTGATTCCTCAAGGATTTAGAACCAGAAATACCCTTTGACCCAGCAATCCCATTACTGGGTATACACACAAAGGATTATAACTCATTCTACCATAAAGACATATGCACACATATGTTTACTACAGCACTATTCACATTAGCAAAGTCTTGGAACTAACCTAAATGTCCATCAGAGATAAACTGGATAAAGAAAACATGGCACATATACACCATGGAATATTATGCAGCCATAAAAAATGGATGAGTTCAGGTCCTTTACAGGGACATGGATGAAGCTGAAAACCATCATTCTCAGCAAACTAACACAAGAACAGAAAACCAAACACCGCATGTTCTCACTCTTAAGTGGGAGTTGAACAATGAGAACACATGAAAACAGGAAGGGGAACATCACACACCCAGGCCTTTATCAGGGTGGGGGTCTGGGGGAGGGATAGCATTAGGAGAAATATCTAATGTTGAGGACAGGTTGATGGATGCAGCAAACCACCATGGCATGTGTATACCTATGTAACAAAGCTGCACATTCCGCACATGTACCCTAGAACTTAAAGTATAAAAATACACACACAAACACACACACACACACACACACACACACATATATATGAAAAACATGCTTGAGATGACAGGTATGCTAAGCATCCTAATTTGATCATTACACATTGTATATATGGATCAAAACATCCCTCTACATCCCACACCTGCATAATTATTAAATTTAAAATAAAACTTTGTTAAAAATTACATTAAAAAATAGCCATTGTGATCAGTAACTGGATTAAAAAAATTAATTTTAAAAAATTAATTTTAAAAAAAGAAAAAATTTTTAAAAAAAATGGAAACACCAGTTACCAAAAACCATTCAGTCTCATTTACAAATAAAAACCATTTTCATTATTTAAAACACCTATTCTCTATCTGCATTTAAACTTAAGGAGAGTAAAAACTCTAATCTTCAACTTCTTCATCTTTATAAGGCTTACAAAAGTAATGTTTGACTCTACAGACTGTAAGATCACAAGACTTGAAACCTAAATGTCTATCAAAAAAATTAAAAATTAAAAAAATTAAAAATTAGAAATATACATGAGCTGAAATACAGTTAATTACAATTACTTTCCAAAATAGCTGTAAAGATTAAATCAAGCAATCTGAGTAACATAATTGGTATACAGCAAATGTTTAAGAACTGCTAGCTACTACTAGATTCGATTATTATAAGCAACCTATGCTTATAACTATGCCAATGGTCTGCAGCTTCTAAGATGGTACCCAATGATCCCTGCCTCCTACTATTGCCCTTGTAATACCCTCCTCAGTGTGGGTTGAACATTCTGTCTTACTGACTTGCAACTAACAAAAACATAGCAAAAATGACAAGATGTTGCTATCACTTTTAAGTTATAAAACAGTAATTTCCACCTTGCTCATTCCCTCTCTCTCGCTCTAGCTCTTTTTGGTTACTCTCTCTGAAGAAGCAAGCTGCTATGCTGCTGTCCGCTGCTATATGGAGAGGCCCACATGGCAAGGAACTAAGAAAGGCTACCAGCCAATAGCCAACAAAGACCTGAGACTCAGTCCAAAAGCCAGTGAAGAACTAAATCCTGCAGACAACCACATGAATGAGCCTTGAGATTACGGCAGCCCAGGGAAACACCTGACTGCAGCCTTGTGAGAGATGCTTGGCCAAAAGACCCAGCCAAACTGCACCCCGATTCCTAACTCACAAAAACCCTGAGATGATAAATGTTGCTAGAGAAGTAATTTGTTACACAGCAATAGGTAAACAATACAACATATAACAACAATAATTTACTCTAGAAAAGTTTTTTTGGACCAAGAATGCAGTCTAGTAAATTTTAAAATAAGGTAAAAAGGAATAAACCCAAATAACACGATATCCAGTCCATACCTGTCCTCCTCTTGCCAGCATGCTAACCCAAATAGTACTGGTGGGTCGGGAAGAATTCTCCAGACATGATCTACACTCTCCTGTGTAGGCATATTTAGAATCCTTTTTGGCAAACACATAAACTGTGTTTGTTGCCATTTTCTCTTGGGCAATCAGAACCTATTTGGACAACAAGAAAGTTACAGTCATAAAATTCAAAAGGTCACTGAAGAAGAGAGTAAAATCTGAATCTTAATTTAATCTGATCATATAGGCTCACTGAAATATTTAATTCTTGAACTTTACAAACTCCATTTTGCATAAGTACTTCATAGAAATATATAAGCTCCAAAACCAACGAAAACTGGCCAAATTTCCAGTGCATACTATATACAGCTAAATAAAGCTTTGGTTTACATAAGTTTAGCTGTCACACCATAAATAAGTCAACTGTCACTACCAGGTTATCCTGCATGAAAATCTATATTTTTTTTCATTTCGACTTTAAACTGAATTTTAACTACCATTTTGTAATTTTTTAAAATAATGTTACTATACCTTTTCTGATCCATTAATAATGAAATAGCCACCAGGATCCAAAGGGCATTCATTTAACTCACAAAGATCACGATCTGTCAAGCCATTCAAAAGGCAGTAAGTTGACCGCAACATAATTGGAATTTTTCCTATAAAAGTTTTCTGATGCTGAGTCTGAAGTTGTTCTTCACCTTCTTTAATGACTGTTTTTGTTATATCAACATAAAGTGGAGCAGAATACCTTTGAAAATAAAAGTAGGGCATAGTTAAGCAATAGGGTATCTGTTAAAACAAATCCTCAAGTGGTTAAAATTGTATTTTCAGAATTCTATTTCAGTATTTACTGCTGACAAGGAAAAATTCTTTCTTACGTGAGATTTCTTAATCTAGCTTCATTGGGCATCATTGGTGAAGGAGCACCATCTCTTTCCCAATGGGTAGGCTTGGAAAGATAAATTTGTTCAAACTTCAGTAAATATCTTGGCTGAAATTAAACAAAAAACATGAAAAGGTAAATAATTTTTTCCACAAAAGTTTTAATGATTCCATTTTCAATGACATTAACATTTTAAGTAGAAGCAGCTCTACAAACTGGCAAAATTAATCCATTTTACTGAAATGGGGACTTTCCACAGTCAGTATCCATACCGTACAAATGTCAAGTTTTAAACCAAATCAGTTTATCTTTTTTTTCCTCTTTTCTTAGAAAGATTTTTTCACATAAGACAGGTAATGTGCTAACAAGGTTTATTACAATGTTTAAGGAAGGCTCATCTCACACCCAATCATCACACTTATGAGCTACAAAAGGATCTGCTAACTGCTTTCTTAAGGCAGAAGACAAAAAAAGACTTAACATATCAAAAGCAAATAAAGACTGTACACATCATGTGCTCTGAGTTTGTATCAAACTGTTAAAATGGTTTTGCATTAATGATCTATATGGTTTCATGTGCCCTCTCCTTAGTCAGGGTCATCAAAATTACAAAGTGACCAAAGAACAAAGATAAGAATTCCAGACAATTAGAACTGTGTTCTAATCTAATCAATAGAACATTTTAAAAGAATAAACCTAACTCTTCAATTAAACATACAAATTAATCTGTCAAAGGAGTAGAGTTAATAAAAGAAAAAAAAATTTTATTTTAAAAATACACAAGCCACGTGCAGTGGCTCACACCTGTAATCCCAGCACTTTGGGAAGCTGAGGCAGGCGGTTCACAAGGTCAGGAGCTCAAGACCATCCTGGCCAACATGGTGAAACCCCATCTACTAAAATACAAAAAATTACCCAGGCGTGGTGGCATGCACCTGCAGTCCCAGCTACTCGGGAGGTTGAGGCAGGGGAATCGCTTGAACCCGGGAGGCGGAGGTTGCAGCGAACCAAGATTGTGACACTGCACTCCAGCCTGGAGACGGAGCAAGAGTCCATCTTAGATAGATATAGATAGATAGATAGATAGATAGACAGACAGACAGACAGACAGACAGACAGACAGATAGACAGACAGACAGACAGATAGCATACACAAAAAATACTAATCACTCTATATAAATAAAGGGCTGAGAACACCAACCCTGGCTGAATATAGCTTAGGCCCATAGCAAAAAAGAAAGTTTTCAATTAAACATTCACTTGCTGCCTAATACGATCTATAAGGACAACTTTCTACAGATAAATGGATAGTGTATTTCTTTCTAAATCAAGTCTCAAAGAAGGAAATAGGACTAAGCAGTTGTTTCACTAATGATTAATTATTGACACTCAAGTCTCCCAAGCTGAGGTAGATAAAAGGCAAAGAGAACTGGTGGTGATAAGAAACCAAAGGGAAGCCAACCCTCTACTCCTTATCTGTGCCATCACCTAGTCTAGGACATTATTATCTTAATTCTAGGCCACTCTAAGATTTTTATCTCCTCTAGCCTCTTTTGCTTTGTTTTGTCTCACTCTGTCACACAGGCTGGTGTGCAGTGGTGATCTCGGCTCACTGCAACCTCTGCCTCCTAGGTTCAAGCGATTCTCTTCTCTCAGCTTCCCGAGTAGCTGGGACTACAGGTGCACGCCACCAGGCCCGGCTAATTTTTCTATTTTTTGATAGAGATGGAGATGGAGTTTCACCATGTTGGCCAGGCTGCTCTCAAACTCCTGGCCTCAAGCAATCCACCCACCTAGGCCTCCCAAAGTGCTGGGATTACAGGCATGATCCACCTCCCTTGGCCTCCTCTAGCCTCTTTCTATTTCAAGTAAACATCATTTTCCAAAGTAACTTTTCTAAAATAATGCTTGATGTATATTCTTTGACAATCTCTCAATAATTCCTCATAACATCCAATGGCATTCAAAGTTTTCAACAATTGAGTTCCATCTTATCTTCCTAACGCCTATCAAAAACAGATAAGCCAAAATCACATATTGATCATTGTGGTCCCCATTCCCATCCCCAGTCTAAATAAACCAAGTATTTTTTTTTTTTTTTTTTTTTTTTTTTTTTGAGACAGAGTCCCACTCTGTCACCCAGACTAGAGTGCAGTGGTGCAATCCCGGCTAGTTGCAACCTCCACCTCCTGGGTTCAAGCAATTCTGTCTCAGCCTCCCAAGTAGCTGAGACTACATGTGCCCACCACCATGCCCAGGTAATTTTTGTATTTTTAGTAGAGACAGGATTTCACCATATTGGTCATCAAGCTAGTCTCGAACTACTGACCTCAGGTGATCCACCTGCCTCAGCTTCCCAAAGTGCTGGGATTACAGGTGTGAGCCACTATTCCCAGCCACACCAAGTATTTTCTTGCTGAAATGACTAAGCACCTTTCCTCTTCTAAGAGAACTCCTACCTGTCCTTCACAGTAAATTTAAGTCTCTTCCATCTTTTCCACTAAGCTCTGACAACCAAGCATTAGAGATCTCCTCCTCCTGAAGTACTTCCATAACTGGCACTTTGAATTTGCTATATTATATTGTTATCTTGCTTGTTATACAAAGACTATGAAGAAAAAATGACCCAACAAGCCGGGTACAGTGGCTCACACCTGTAATCCCAGCACTTTGGGAGGCTGAGGCGGGTGGATCACTTGAAGTCAGGGATTGGAGATCAGCCCGGCCAACATGTGAAACTCCATCTCTACTAAAAATACAAAAAAATTAGCCAGGCGTGGTAGAAGACACCTGTAATCCCAGCTACTCAGGAGGCTGAGGCAAGAGAATCACTTGAACCTGGGAGGCGGAGATTGCAGCAAGCTGAGATCTCACCACTGCACTCCAGCCTGGGTGACACAGCAAGACTGTCTCAAAAAGAAAAGAAAAAAATGTCCCAAGAATAAAAAAGAAACTTAATGTCCCCTTTTCCAGCACAGCCCTAGAAGAGCCAATCACTTTCGTTCTTAATAGCAAAATTCTGTATAGCATGTCCAACTAAAATGGGAATAACAGACCAGCTCTTAGGAGATAAGCTACACAGAAGAAAAACTGACCTGGCTAGAAACAATGACCTCTCCCTGTGTCTATTCTGAGGGTTTTCCCTACTTCACTTTCTCAGTTTTCACTGTCTCTCAAAGCCCAACATGTTCCAACAGCCTCTCAACTTCTCTAAAACTGGGACAGTCATTATTACGGGCCACAAACTTTTTTTTTTTTGAGACAGAGTTTTGGTCTTGTTGCCCAGGCTAGAGTCCAATGGCATGATTCAGCTCACTATAACCTCCGCCTTCCAGGTTTAAGCAATTCTCCTGCCTCAGCCTCCCGAGGAGCTGGGATTACAGGCATGTGCCACCACGCCCGGCTAATTTTGTATTTTTAGTAGAGACAGGTTTCTTCATGTTGGTCAGGTTGTTCTTGAACTCCCAACCTCAGGTGATCCATCTGCCTCAGCCTCCCAAGTGCTGGGATTACAGGCATGAGCCACTGCGCCCGGCCAGTTACATACTTCTTTATAATCACTCATGTAAAATCATATTATAAAATTATACCCAGTCAGGCATGGTGGCTCACACCTGTAATCCCAGCACTTTGGGAGGCCAAGGTGGGTGGATCACAAGGTCAGGGGTTCGAGACCAGCCTGGCCAACATGGTGAAATCCTGTGTTTACCAAAAATACAAAAATTAGCCAGGCATGGTAGCAGGCACCTGCAGTCCCAGCTACTCAGGAGGCTGACGCAGGAGAATTGCTTCAACCCGGGAGGTGGATGTTGCAGTGAGCAGAGATGGCACCACGGCACTCCAGCCTAGGTGACAGAGCAAGACTCCACCTCAAAAAAAATAAAAAAAATAAAAAATAAAATTATATCCTTGGTATGATTTTAACAATGCTAAAAAACATGCATATATGTGAGCAAAAGCTACAAGAAGTTTAAAAAAGATTGCTGATATGTTTGGATGATTTTCCTATCTTATCTCATATAATAATGTACTTTATGCAATATATAAAAATCAGAAGAGAAATTCCTTCAAATATTTTTTATTATTTTTACACTATGAGAAAAAAAGTAGGGTTATCTAAGGCAATGTAACTATCTCCGGTTCACTTCTCCTATTTGTTCATACTTCAGAATCCTCTCTTCTCAACTATTCAATACCTACTATGTGAATAAGGATGAGATTACTTGCAAAAAATTACACCTCTTCATTAGGGAGAATAAATCAGAAAGCGATTGATGGTGCTGTAAGTACTTTGCTAAAAGCTCCAACTGACTTTTTTTTTTTTTTAATAAAGACAGGGTTTCACCATGTTGGTCAGGCTGGTCTTGAACTCCCAACCTCACATGATCCGCCCGCCTTGGCCTCCAAAGTGCTTGGATTACAGGCGTGAGCCACCACGCCCGGCCCCAACTGACTTTTTTTAACCTTTACGCCAGGTAAGAGAAGGGCTGAAATTTCAAACCAATACTCTTCTTGTACTGGTGTAACTATTAGAATTAACCGTCTTACCGGTTCTTCAACTTCTCCACTAGCATGCTGAGCTTCAGCCTGTAGGTCTATAGGTGGAGCATCTTCCACAATTCTTTGAACAGACATCTGAATAAACTCATCAAAGGAATCCAGCTGTTGTCTGACCAAGCCTTTCTCATCGAAATAGGAACTGGGAAAATATTTGAGTTCAGTCAGTTGCAACTCAGTGATAATTTCTAGCATAACTCCCATTTTCATTACAATCAATTCAACAACAATCATTAAATACCAACCATTATATGTCAACCACTAAACAAGATACTATAGGTATCTTAAAAAGGATGAAGCCAGGCACATTTTCTTTGTAAAATGTATTATTTGGGGAAAGTAGCTTATATTTATAGGTAAAATACTTAAAGTACAATATAAGAACTCTAAGGATCCAAGCTCTGGGAAGCCAAGGCAGGAGGATTGCTTGAGTACAGCCCGGGCAACATAATGAGACATTTCTACAAATAAGAAAAAAATTAGCCAGACATGGTAGCATGTGTCTATAGTCCCACATATTTAAAAGATGGGGGATCTCTTGAGCCCAGGAGTCTGAGACTGCATTGAGTCATGATGGCATCATTGGCACTCCAGCCTCGGAGACAGTGAGACCCCATCTCAAAAAAAAAAAAAAACTCCATGTCCTTTACGGACAAATTTTATTCCACCTCTTTGAAATATTTCTTGAAAAATGTGTCAGGAGAGAAAATTAAAGAAAATTAATACTCAAAGTTAACAATAAGAACTTTAATTTGAATAGGAGGGAAGTAGTGATATCAACTAAAACAGAAAATGCGTGAGAAAATTATTAGTTCTATTTTGAATTGTCAAAGGTAGGATGAGAGTAAGTCATTTACATGAAAGTACTCAGCAAAAGACTGGTGATAAAAATGTAGCATGGCTGAGAGATCAGAGCCAGCAGTGTAGATATAGAAATCACATGGTTTTCTGTATCTGCATTCTAGAGTAGACATTATTTTCACAAAGAACAGATGCTTTTCATCTGAGGAGTGGGGAAAGACATAAAGATACAAGTAGACACAAGTGTAAGAGGATCTCAACAGATCAATCCCCACTACCATCCAGGAACAGCCCCAAAGCTGGGCATCACAGAGGCTAGAGGAGCGCTGAGATCTAGCACCCTAACAATTATCTCACCACCCCTCAGCAGCAGGAAGTACTCCACCACATCTCCACTCCTGTGTCTCGTGACCTCTATCATCTTATATCTGCGGGACTTTCTTAGCTTCTACTCCCCAACTACTGACTTCCCCATCTTCACATCAATTTTCTGAGACAAGATGCAGAGTCCAATTAATCATCAGCCTCCCCAATTTTGGCTTTATCAGGTCACCTTATACTTCAGTGACAGGCCAACAAATTGTCTGGTTTTCAGTCATGGCCCCACTCTGATCCAGTCAAGTACGGCCACCAATATTAGAAGTTAGGTTCAACAAAAAAAAAGATAGGTTCTATAGCAGAAAACACAGCAAACAACCATACATGTGTAAGGTATGACCTAAATAATAGTTGGGGCAATTTATTTCAGTAGAGACTGTCACATAACAGGAATGAAATTTCTCACAACCATTTGGATTAGCCTTTGATATGTAAGAAAAACACGGGACTGCCCGTAATATAAATAGCAATGGTTTACTTTAGGCAATTTAAGATGAAATATCTTATAAAACTATAGATAAGTTTCATGACTCCAGGAAGCTGAACTATAGCTACTTTCCCCAATGAATGTTATCCTTTAAACGTCTAAACTATGTAAATATTTCAGATTTATGATATCTACTCTAATGTTTATTTTACCTTGAAGTTATCTTACGAAGTTACTTGTGATAACACTTCACCCCGCCGCGAATATCTTTTTAACAAAACAACCTTCAAGAAAGGTATTCAGTTATACTGCAAATACAACTGGCAAAATGTCATGTTTTCTTTGAAAAGGGAGAATGTTGGCCAGGCGCAGTGGCTCACGCCTGTAATTCCAGCACCTTGGGAGACCAAGGGGGGTGGATCACCTGAGTTTGAGACCAGCCTGACCACTATAATGAAACCCCGTCTCTACTAAAAATACATAAATTACCCGAGCATGGTGGCACCTTAATCCCAGCTACACGGGGGGCTGAGACAGGAGAACCGCTTGAACCCAGGAGGTGGAGGTTGCAGTGAGCTGAGACTGTGCCATTGCACTCCAGCCAGGGCAACAAGAGCAAAACTCCGTCTCAAAAGAAAAGGAAAAGGGAGAATGTTGACCAAGAGGACATGCACCTTGGAGCTGCTGGGGCTCAGAGAGGCATCCATCATCACATTATTACACATAAAGCAGCTGTCAGGGAGTGAGAGAAGAGTTATAAGCCTTTAACATCCGAACATAACAGGATGTTACTTTATCACTCATAAGTTACTTTTCTTATCTATACAAGGCTTCTCAGAATTTTATTACATTTTAGTTACACTTTGAATTGATGGGAATTTGGGGTGAAATACAACCAATTTTAACTTTGTTCATTTAAAATAACAAGAAAACCAAGGAATCAAATTTAAATTACTAGTAATGAAACAAATGTGCCTCCTGAAATGATGCACTGAGACAATGTCACTTCTGTCAAAAGTAATCATCTGAATCTAATTATGAGAAATATCAGACAAACCTAAACTGAAAGGCATCCTAAAAAGTAACTGGCCAGCATTCTTCAAAAATGTCAAGGTTTAAAAAAAGGGGGCCAGGCGTGGTGGCTCACGTATGTACTCCCAGCACTTTGGGAGGCTGGGGCAGGTGGACCACAAGGTCAGGACGTCATGATACCCTGTTTCTACCAAAAAAAAACACAAAAAATTAGCCGGGTATGGTGGCACAAACCTGTAATCCCACCTACTCAGGAGGCTGAGGCAGGAGAACTGCTTGAACCTGGGAGGCAAAGGTTGCAGTGAGCCGAGATCGCACCACTGCACTATAGCCTAAGCAACAGAGCAAGACTTCGTCTCAAAAAGAAAAAAAGAACAGACACACTGAGAAAGTGTTTCAGATTAAAGGAAGCAGAAAAATATGCCATGAAAACTAAATCCAGTACGTGATCCTAGGTTGGACCTAGGATCAGAAACATTTTTATTTTGCTAGCTGGGCATGGTGGCTCATGCCTGTAATCCCAGCACTCTGGGAGGCCAAGGCAGGTGGATCACGAGGTCAGGAGCTCAACGTCAGCCTGGCCAATACAGTGAAACCCCGTATCTACTAAAAAAATACAACAAAATTAGCTGGACATGGTGGTGGGCACCTGTAATCTCTGCTACTCAGGAGGCTGAGGCAGGAGAATCACTTGAACCCAGGAGGTGGAGGTTGAATTGAACCAAGACTGCGCCATTGCACTCTAGCCTGGGCAACAAGAGTGAAATTCTGTCTCAAAAATAAAATAAGATAAATTTTTATTTTGCTATAAATAGCAGTGAGACAACTGGCAAAATGTAGGTAAGGTCCATAGATTACATAAGATCGCCATAATTGTGATTATGTAAAAAAATGTCCTTATGTCTGCAAGTTACTCATTTTTTTTTTTTTTTTTGAAACAGGGTCAGCTGGGTATGGTGGCTCATGCCTGTAATCCCAGCACTTTGAGAGGCTAAGGTGGGCGGATCATGAGGTCAAGAGATTGAGTCCATCCTGGCCAACATGGTGAAACTCCCTCTCTACCAAAAATACAAAAATTAGCTGGCATGGTGGCGTGCACCTGTAGTCCCAGCTACTTGGGAGGTTGAGGCAGGAGAATCACTTGAACCCAGGAGAGAAAGGTTGCAGTGAGCCAAAATCGTGCCACTACATTCCAGCCTGGTGACAGAGCAAGGCTTCATCTCAAAAAAAAAAAAGAAAAGAAACATGGTCTCACTTTGCCACACAGACTGGAGTGCAGTGGTGAGATCTCAGCTCACTGTAGCCTCAACCTCCCACGCTCAAGTGATCTGCAAGTTACTCTCTCACATGTTTCAGAAAAAAGTATGTACAAAAAGAGAAAAAGACAAAGAAAATGTAGTATGGGGTAACATTTTCAGAATCTGGGTGAAGTGATTAAATGATTTCTTTGTGTAACTTTTAGGTCTGAAATACTTAAAATATATATAAATAAAATGATAAATACTCTCATATAGCATATTTATATAGAACATCTATTTATCAAGAATAAGCAGGAAATCTACAGTGTCTTTTCAAGTTTATTCAGTTTGGTCCATAGTTACCTGATTACAATCCAGCATGCTTCTTGCCACAAATCCGGGGTGATTTCATCATCATCCTCATCATACTGCATATCTGCAAAAAAATATTGTATTCATTTGCAACGAGATGCTACTTAGTTAACATCTTGCTCCTACGACTTTACATATGACTTTAAGTAGCAGAAACATATTTTCTTTCTGCTGAATAAGTAATCTTTTCACCCCACTTTTCTAAATTTCAATTACATTAATAAAATAATTTATGTCTATGTCACACAGGTATTCTTCCAATATACAAAGAGGCTTACTAGAAAGGTTCAATGTAAGTTGTATGAATTTTAAGTTTTCCATTTTATTGATCAGTAAGATTTTCAGAGACTAGAGTCAGAGAACAGAGTAAGGGGGCAGAGCCATGGAAGGATTCCAACAGCTGGGCAACACCCTAAGGTGGGGTGATCTATTACAGCAACATTTAATACATGTACAGGTATGAAAGATTGCATTTTCCAAACATGGCCACAAGCCTATCTCCCATCCCACATGGTCTTCTATAATGTGATCTTAACACTCCTATCATCAGATATAGTGGTCTATGCATCCTTTCCTTGATTCCGGGTAGATTTTGACTCTCCTGCAACTAAAAGAATGCAGCTGAAGGCCAGGCGCGGTGGCCCACACCTGTAATCCCAACACTTTGGAAGGCCAGGCGGATCACCTGAGGTTGGGAGACCAGCCTGACCAATATGGTGAAACCCCGTCTCTACTAAAAATACAAAATTGGCCACAATGGTGGCACATGCCTATAATCCCAGCCACTCGGGAGGCCAAGGCAGGGGAATCACTTGAACCAGGGAAGCAGAGGTTGCAGTGAGCCAAGATTGCACCATTGCACTCCAGCCTGGCAACAGGAGCAAAACTCTATCTCAAAAAAAAAAAAAAAAAAAATGTAGCTGAAGGAATGCTGCAATGCTGCATGACTTCAAAAGCCAGATCAGAAAAGGCAATGCAGTTTCTGTCATGTTTGCTAAAACACTTGCTTCTGGAGCCCTGAGCCCTGAGCTGTCATTAAAAAGTCATACACAGGCCAAGCACAGTGGCTCAGGTCTGTAATCCTAGCACTTTGGGAGGCCAAAGGTGGATGGATCACCTGAGGTCAGGAGTTCAAGACCAGCCAAGCCAATATGGCAAAACCCAGTCTCTACTAAAAAATACAAAAATTAGCTGGGCATGGGGGCACATGCCTGTAATCCCTGCTACTCTGGAGGCTGAGGGAGGAGAATTGCTCGAACCCAGGAGACAGAGGTTGCAGTGAACTGAGATGGCACCACTGCACTCCTGCCTAGGCAACAGAGCAAGGCTCCATCTCAAAAATTTAAAAAAAAAAAAAATTTTTTTTAAGTCAAACACTATTCTGAAACTGCTACAGTCTGAGGAAGCGCAAACCATAAGGAGAGGCCACTTACAGATGCTCCGTTAGCAATTTTAGTCCTTGAGTCCTTCTAGGCTATGTCTCATGCCAGACATCAGTGTCAATACTATAGATCATCTGTCACCCAGCTGTCAACACTCAGCCTTAATGACTTCCCGAATGAACGAGTCATGGTGGAACACAGGCAAGTCATGCCTGCTATGCCCTGTCCAAAAATCTTGACCTACAGTATCCATGAACATAACAAAGAAATTTTTTTAAGCAGCTAAATTTTAGGGTAGTTGTACAATAGTAATTTACACATTCAAAATAAGTGGGCATTGGTCCTCTAATATTAGTCCCATCTTCTTATATGTGAAAGAATAAGTGTGCTGTATTTTTGGGGTTTATTCTAATGTACACAAATACAGCCTGTAAAACTTAAGAGCTTTGGGTTCAAAAACTGATACATATTCAAAATAAATTTTTAATAAATCCTTCTTGAATGGACTGAAATTATTAATCCTTACACATGTGGAAAGGGTAAGAAAGACAAACCTACCTAAGATAGCTCAGAAATTTCTAGCTTTGATGAGAGATTAAAAGCTAGTATCACTACCACACAGGAGGAGCAAGTAAAATGGTAGAAGGAGAGGTCATGATTAGGTTGGCTTTAGAGATATCTGCAGATCACATACCCCTTTTCAAATACTTCTAGTAGGCACATGTGTTATGAATATAAACTCAAAAGAAGAGTCTACATTATAGACAAAGAACATGTGACACATAATAGATATACAATGACATAACAGATGTATACCTATTATGTGTCAATAAACGTTTTAAACTTTGAAAAAAAAGTATAGAGTTGGAATCATTAACAAATAAGTAAGAGAAAAACGAGATTTTACACAGAGAAGGAGGGCTGAAGCCAGGGTATTTGGGAACACTTTTGTTTAAGAGTCATATGAAAGAAAACGAACACATAAAGGAAACTCATTTACTCATCCATTCATCAAATTTTTTCTGAGGCAGGACGCAGTGGCTCACACCTGTAACCCCAGCACTTTGGGAGGCCGAGGCAGGTGGATCACCTGAGGTCAGGAGTTCAAGATCAGCCTGACCAACGTGGAGAAACCCTGTCTCTACTAAAAAAAAAAAATACGAAAACATTTAGCTGGGCGTGGTGGCACATGCCTGTAATCCCAGCTACTTAGGAGACTGAGGCAAAAGTAATCGCTTGAACCCGGGAGGTGGAGGTTGTGGTGAGCTGAGATCTCGCCATTACACTCCAGCCTGGGCAACAAGAGCAAAACCCTATCTCAAAAAAAAAAAGTTTAACTTGTTTCCATGTGGATGACAGAAATCTGACACTTTCACATAGAAGCCAGCTGAAAAGGAGTCGCTAAAAACTGATGAGGACATATCTAATAAACATTTTAGAGGACATGGGCACGAATAAAATGTAAGTTCACTGCTAAAGCAACTCTCTTTTTTTTCCACAGGATCGTTATACATGGCTAATAAGAATGCAAAATTAGAACAATCACCACTATGGTGGTCACTTGGCACCATTTAGCAAAATGTTAAAGGTGCATATCATTTGACCTGACAATTTTATATGTAGGAATGTATCCTACAGACTTATTTGGACAAATTATATGTACAAGATTATTCACTTTCAGCACTGTTTGAACCGAAAAAGACTAGAAATAAATCAAATCAAATATCCATCAAGACACTAAAGTTATATTACATCCACACAAACTAGGTAGCTGGGGGTGGGGGCAGGTGTGTCGGCAGGTGATGCCCTCTGTGTACTGACAAGAAAATCTCCATTAAGCAAAATGTAAAAGTGGAGAAAAGTGTGAATGTTACTTTCTGAGCTTAAAAAAAGAGAAAACAATCCCATTTATATTTGCTTAAATATGCATAAAGAAACTGTGGAGGCTGGGCGCAATGGCTCACACCTGTAATCCCAGCACTTTGGGAGGCCGAGGCAGGTGAATCACCTGAGGTCAGGAGTTTGAGATCAGCCTAGCCAACAAGGAGAAATCCCATCTCTACTAAAAGTACAAAAATTAGCTGGGCATGGTACTGCAGGCCTGCAATCCCAGCTACTTGGGAGGCTGAGACAGAACTGACTGAACCAGGGAAGTGGTTAGTGAGCTAAGATTGGGCTGCTGCACGCAAGCCTGGGTAACAGAGCAATACTCCGCCAAAAAACAAAAAGAAACTGTGGAGTAATAAGAACCTATTATAACAGTAGTCACCTACTGTGGAGAGTTCAAACAGGGCAGATGGTAGGTAAGAAGGAGACCTAACACTTTAATTTTTTTTTTTTTTCGGAGACAGGGTCTCATTTTGTCCTCAGCTTACAGCAGTGTCAACTTCCCAGGCTCAAGCGATCCTCCGGCCTCAGCCACCCAAGTAGCTGGGACTATAGGTGAGCACCACCACATTCCAGCTAATTTTTCTATTTCTTACAGAGAGGGCGTCTCCCATGTTGCCCAGGCTGGTCTCAAATGTTAAAGTAGCCACCGCACTTTAACATTTTAAAATTTTCTGGTTTGTGAGCTATGAGAATATATTACCTAGCCAAAAATTATGCTTTAAAAAATCTTTTTTTTAATTTTTCTTCTACTGAGATAGTAGTTAAAAAGAACAGGGAATATGATGATGCTAATAAATTTCTAGAACACAAGATATTAATGAGACAGAAGTTTAAACAGCTTTAAAAGTTTAAGCTTTTGGGCAGCCACAGTGGTTCACACCTGTAATCCCTGCACTTTGGGAGGTCAAGGCAGGCAGATGGCTTGAGCTCAGGAGTTTGAGACCAGCTTGGGCAACATAGCTAGACCCCACCTCTTTTTTAAAAAAAAAAAAAAAAAAAAAAAAAGAGTTGGGGCGAGGTGGCTCACACTTGTAATCCCAGCACTTTGGGAGGCCGAGGTGGGCAGATCATGAGATCAGGAGTTCGAGACCAGCCTGGCCAACAGAGTGAAACCCCTCTCTACTAAAAATACAAAAGTAAACTGGGCGTGGTGGTGGGCACCTGTAATCCCAGCTACTCGAGAGGCTGAGGCAGGAGAATCGCTTGAACCCGGGAGCCAGAGGTTGCAGAGCCAAGATCGTGCCACTGCACTCGAGCCTGGGCGACAGAGCTAGATTCAGTCTCAAAAGAAAAAAAAAAACAAGTTTAAGCTTTTGCTTCAATTTTTTCCATCTAACTTATGAGAAGTAGCTAAGGAAATAAAGAGAGATGTAAGGGGTGGCCACAGAATTGAGAGCTAGAAGAAAATAAGGTTTGAATTAGTAGATATGGAGAATAAGCAGCTACGAAAATACACTAGACTCGACTAATAATTTTTTTTTTTTTTTTTTGAGACAGGTGTCACTCAGGCTGGAGTGCAGTGGCGCAATCTCGGCTCACTGCAACCTCCACCTCCTGGACTCAGGCGATCCTCCAGTCTCAGCCTCCTGAGTAGCTGGGAATCCAGGCGCACGCCACCACATTCAGCTAATTTTTCTATTTTTAGTAGATACGGATTTCCCCCATTTTGGGCAGGCTGTCTCAAGCGATCTGCGCGCCTCGGTCTCCCAAAGTGCTGGCGTGAGCCACTGCACTCGGCCACTACTAAGAATTCTATATGCGCAAAGAAAAAGCTATATATTGGTCCTGTGCAGCAGAATATATATCATCTGAGAACTGTGGCATTGTGAGAAGAAGTTTAAAGGCCATCCTTTAAGACAATTTCACTTACAAAAAGCATGAAGAAATGTGAGACTAAACCGAGTTTCGCCCCCCACCCCCCCTCCTCCAATACTCTTTGTCCCGGTGTATTTCCAGGGCCTTCCGCACTGCCTTGCACAGGCTGACAACAATTGAGCTATTCAGTAAGTCGACTGTGGCCTTTAGGATAATTTTTAAGGGTGCCCTTTGCTTCAGACAAATTAAAAACAACGGAATTTATCTTACGGTTCTGCACTTTAATACAGGAGGCGGGGATCAGATCTAACGGAACGAGAAAGGGCAGAGAGCAGCAGTGAACCTAACCGGCAACATTAATGCTATGTTCCCTGCACCCTCCGCCCGTCCCTAGCCCAGTTTCATTCCCGGCCTGGAAGGTATGGTAACAAGGCTGGGGACTGCGCGGCCGGCGCGTGGGAAGGCCCCAAATCCTCCATCCGACCACTTCCCCACGCTTCCCTGCTTAAATGGACCGCCATGGCGTGTGTTTTAAGTGTTCACCTACCCTCATCCGCGTCGTACATACTGCCAAAGGATTCCCGAGCTCCTAACTCTAGAAACTGAAAAGACAAAAAAGCGCGCAGCAGCCACCAGCGCCTGGAGCTAGAGACGAAGTAACTTCCGTCTCCAGCGTTCCCAGAATACTATGCGTCTCACACCAAAGGCCGCCCACAAGGACGCCAAAATTAGAATCTGCGCCTGCGCAAAGTGTTGGGCGCGCTGGGGCGGGCGTTCGAGTTGCCTACGCGCAAATTGTGTGCCGCAGCTGTTGGTGGCTGATTGAAAGGACAGCTCCCGCAATCCGCGGTCGGATCTGTCCCGTGAATGTTTTATTTCTGCTTGTTTTTCAATGTTGTTGCACAAATAAAGACACCTGAAAACAAAACCAAGTATACTTATTAATAAAAAGTATTCGTTCTGTGAATCCGCGACATTAGGATGCTCAATTTATTTGCCTTTATAAGGACCAAAACAGCACGAAGCTATGTTTTGTTTTTATTTATTTATTTAATTTTTGAAACGGAGTCTCGTTCTGTTTCCCAGGCTGGAGTGCAAGTGGAGTGATCTCCGCTCACTGCAACTTCCGCCTCCCTGGTTCAAGCGATTCTCCTGCCTCTGCCTCCCAAGTAGCTGGGATTACAGGCGCGTGCCACCATGCCCAGCTAATTTTTGTATTTTTAGTAGAGACGGGGCTTTCACCATGTTGGCCAGGCTGGTCTCAAACTGCTGACCTGAGGTGATCCACCCGCCTCGGCCTCTCCAAGTGCTGACAGACGTGAGCCTCGCGCCCGGCCGGAAGCTCCTTTTTAAATGTGATTTATTAAGGGCTGCTTGTGATAGCAGTGAGGCGTTAAAGAAGCTTGAAAGTGAAAAACCTAAAGCACTCCGAGCTCTTTTCTGCCCACCTAGCTTAATCCTCCTGTGCCTTTGCCGCAGCTTTAAGTAGGTTCTCGGTCTCAGAGCTTTAATCGCGAGAACACACGGGATTAGACAGAAGAACCAGGACAGCTCCCAAATACCCACGCGCTCTGGTCTCGGGTCTCGCGCGCCTCGGGCCCTAGTGCGCGCGCCAGCTTGTGGCTCCGCCCCTTCGCCTGGAGCTGCTTCCTCATGCTGCCTGCCCGCCTAACGTTCAGGCTGTTGAGCCCTTTCCTGCGTGGACCCGTTCCCACGGCAGCGCGCCATGGCCTCCCGGAGCCGTTCCTGGGGAGGAGGTGCCCTGCCGCCTTCTCCTTCCGGCGCTCATCGAGCCTGGGACGCGAGATTCCTCATGACCCCGTGAACACCGAGGGCTTCGGAGAAAGTGCTGACATGCAGGAGCATTTTCTCTTCCCAGAGTACCTCCTCGAGCCGGAGCCGGAACCCACCCCCAAAGAGCAGCTGCGGGAGCTCCAGCAGCAGCAGGAGGAGGAGGAACAAAAGAGGCAGCAGCGGCGAGAGGAGCGGCGACAGCAAAACCTACGGGCCAGGCTCCGGGAGCACCGGGTCGTGGGGCACCCGGACCCGGCAGTGCAGCCCAGCGGCGTGAACTGCTCAGGCTGCGGGGCAGAGCTGCACTGCCAGGACCCCGGCATGCCCGGCTACCTGCCCCACGAGAAGTTCCTCCGCGCGGCAGAGGCAGACGGCGGGCTGGCGCGGACCGTGTGCCAGCGTTGCTGGCTGCTGGTGCACCACCGGCGCGCTCTGCACCTGCAGGTGAGCCGCGGGCAGTACCTGGAGCTGGTGAGCGCGGCTCTGCGGCGGCCGGGGCCCTCCCTAGTGCTCTACATGGTGGACCTGCTCGACCTGCCCGACGCCCTGCTGCCCGACTTGCCCGCGCTGGTGGGATCCAAGCAGCTGATCGTGCTGGGAAACAAAGTGGACCTCCTGCCCCAGGATACTGCTGGCTACAGGCAGAGGCTGCGGGAGCGACTCTGGGACGACTGTGCCCGCGCCGGACTACTGCTGGCCCCTGGCCACCGAGGGCCACAGCGCCCCGTCAAGGACGAGCCACGGGACCGGGAGAATTCGAATCCGTCTGACTGGTCCTGCACTGTGGTCAGGGACGTGCGGCTGATCAGCGCCAAGACCGGCTATGGAGTGGAAGAGTTGATCTCTGCCCTTCAGAGCTCCTGGCGATACCGTGGGGACGTCTACTTGGTGGGCGCCACCAACGCCGGCAAATCCACTCTCTTTAATACGCTCCTGGAGTCCGATTACTGCACCGCCAAGGGCGCCGAGGCCATCGACAGGGCCACCATCTCCCCTTGGCCAGGTGAGTCTTAGGAGGCTCGCCCTCTTCGTTTTCTGACAAGGTGGACGTCTGGTCCTGGCCGAGGCACCGAGCACATCCTCCCTTAATGTCCACTACGCTGCCTGAACTCTTCCCTTTACAAATTCTCTCCCCACTCTGGTCACACCTCTCTTCTGTGTCAGCTTACTGCTAGGAAAAATTGAGGATGTGTTGTAGTAACTTTCTAATGGAAGTGATTATGGAGCACTTCTCTGTTCCCAGTCTCTAGGCGCTGGAGATACACCAGGGAACAAAGCAAGGAAACGGAAAGTTCCTGTTCGGGAGATTTGCTTTGTAACTACTTTGTATGTTGTTGTAGAAAGTGTGCGTTCTTTTTACTGTCTGAACCTCTCTCCACCTCTTAATCTTACTGTTCACATCTAACTATTTTGTTATGTTATTGTAGAAAGTGTGTATTCTTTTTACTGTCTGAACCTCTTTCCACCCCTCAATCTTACTGTTCACATCTTGAGTTTATTCATATGAGACCAGTGTACTATACACATACAACATGTAATTCGTTAATGACATTTGTAATTTTTGTTTGTTTTTGAGACAGAGTCTCACTCTGTTGCCCAGGCTGGAGTGCAGTGGCATGATCTGGGCTCACTGCAACCTCCAGGATTCAAGTGATTTTCCTGCCTCAGCCTCCCAAGTAGCTCGGATTACAGGCGTGCACCACCACACCCGGCTAATTTTTGTATTTTTGGTAGAGATGGGATTTCACCATGTTGGTCAGGCTGGTCTTGAACTCCCGACCTCGTGATTCCCCCCCCCAGCCTCGGCCTCACAAAGGGTTGGAATTACAGGTGTGAGCCACCACACCCAGCCTAATTTTTGTATTTTTGTAGAAATGGGGTTTTGCCATGTTGCCCAGGCTGGTCTGGAACTCCTGACCTCAGGTGATCTGCCTGCCTTGGCCTCCCAAACTGCTGAGATTACAGGCAGGCCCCACCATGCATCGCTAATTTTTGTATCTTTAGTAGAGACGGGGTTTCACCATGTTGGCTAGGCGGGTGTCCAACTCCTGACCTCGAGTGATTTGTTGCTCACCTGTCCTCCCAAAGTGCTAGGATTACAGGTATGAGCCACCACACCCACCCCATTAGTGCAATTAGATGTGTGGGTTCCCCAGGCTCAGTGGCTCACATCCGTAATTCTAGTACTTTGGGAGGCCAAGGCAGACAGATTGCTTGAGCTCAGGAGTTCAAGACCAGCCTGGGCAACATGGTGAAACCCTGTCTCTACTAAAAATGCAAAAATTAGCCAGGCTTGGTGGCGCATGCCTGTAGTTCTAGCTACTCAGGAAGCTGAGGTAGGAGAATCACCTGAGCCCAGAAGGTTGAGGCAGCAGTAAGCCCTAATTGGGCCACCTCACTCTAATCCTGCCTGGACAACAGAGTGAGACTCCAAAAAAACAGAAGTACCAGCCTTGTGACTTTAAGAAACTTCTGTGGCCAGGTGCAGTGCCTCACACCTGTAATCCCAGCACTTTGGGAGGCCAAAGTGGGCAGATCACCTAAGGTCAGGAGTTCCAGACCAGCTTGGCCAACATGGTGAAATCCTCGTCTCTACTAAAAATACAAAACTTTACCAGGTGTGGTGGCTGGTGCCTGTAATCCCAGCTACTCAGGAGGCTGAGACTGGAGAATCGCTTGAACCGGAGAGGCTGAGCCGAGATCGTACCACTGCACTTTGTCTCAAAAACAAGAAAGAAAGAAAGTTCTGTAATCTGTGATTGGAAAACGAGTCCTCCTATGGTTTAAATTTTTGTTTTTGTTTTTGCTTTTGTTTCTGTTTTTTGAGACCGAGTCTCACTCTGTCGCCCAGACTGGAGTGCAGTGGCGCGATCTCTGCTCATGGCAACTCCCGCCTCCCAGGTTCAAGCGATTCTCCCCAAGTAGCTGGGACTACAGGGGCGCACCACCACATCCGGCTAGTTTTTTGTATTTTTAGTAGAGACAGCGTTTCACCATGTTAGCAAGGCTGGTCTCGAACTCCTGACCTCAAGTGATTCGCCCGCCTGGGCTTCCCAAAGTGCTGGGATTACAGGGTGAGCCACCATGCCAGACCAGGTTTAAATTTAAGTTGACAAAACTGACTGCCCCATTCGTTCCCTTGAAACTAGAGTTTCGTTCTTTTCTGTCTTGCGCTTTGAATTTTACACAGAATTACTTTTATACTGGATGGTAATGTGATGAAAATGGAAAGAAATCGGGCTTGCAGATTTTGGATTCAAATTCTGGTTCACCTTGTGAGCCAGTCTCTTAACCTATTTCCTCATTTGTAAAGCAGCAGTAATTTTATATTTTATTACAGTAACCAACACAGTGTAGAGCCTCAAGAATGTTCATTTTCTAACCCCCATTCCCTTTTCTAAAGATGTATTTATTCTGTGTATTTCAGGTACTACATTAAACCTTCTGAAGTTTCCTATTTGCAACCCAACTCCTTACAGAATGTTTAAAAGGCAACAAAGACTTAAAAACGATTCAACTCAAGCTGAAGACGATCTTAGTGAGCAAGAACAAAATCAGCTTAATTTCCTGAAAAAACATGGTTATGTCGTAGGTAAGCATCCTCTGTGGGAAAACCCTTGTTGGTTCTATGCTAAAATTCTTTGTTAAGCAACCTGAAATACAGCTGTGTGAGGCTAACCAGTTTTTGTGGGGAGAGACTGCCTGCCTTATGCTGCAACAAAGAGGCCCTTTAGCGGTAAGAGTACTGTTTGGAAACCCAGAGCAGTACAGGTAGTAAAGTTTTGACTCCATGCAGCAGCTTTAGATTAGGTTGTCTGTCTTTTCTTGGTACATTTTTTGAGCCTTTCTTTAAAACAGTTTAGTTTCCACATACCCTGGCCCCCACCACTCCAAGTACACAGCCAGCCACACCCTTGATTATTTCAAGAGTCTGACTCCCACTGCATTTGGAAAAAAAAAAACAAACGTGTCATTGTAGTCTCACTTGTATATACTATAATCCTAGTAACTTGTTTGAGGGAAACATAAAAATTCTGTCTGGAGTCAAAAGTATTAAAAGAGTGACTACTAACCTTCATGTAACTTGTTCTAGGAAGAGTTGGAAGGACATTCTTGTATTCAGAAAAACAGAAGGATAAAGCTCCCTTGAAGGATAAAGTTCCCTTTGAGTTTGATGCTGATTCACTTGCCTTTGACATGGAAAATGAACCTGTTATGGGTGCACCCAAATCCACCAAACAAGTACAATTGACTGCACAAGATGTGAGAGATGCCCACTGGTTTTATGACACCCCTGGAATTACAAAAGAAAATTGTGTATGTATTTGGTTTCTTTTAGAAACATTTACTTTTTTTTTGTTTTTTTAGTGGGTTTATATTGAATCACCTGCTGTCCAGATACAGCCAATTTATCAAGACAGGGGAATTGTAATAGAGAAAGAGTGTAATGCATGTAGAGCAAGCTAAACTCGAGACTGGAGTTTTATTACTACTCATATCAGCCTCTGAAACATTTACTTTCAATTGCACAAGTACTACTGTGCAATTGTATTGGCAGAAAACAGGAAACAAAGTACTTTCAATTGCACAAGTACTACTGTGCAGTTAATTGGCAGAAAACAGGAAATGAGGTATACTTCCATTTTAGACTCAGTTCTGATTCATTCATAAAAGCTGTTTAGGGAAGAATCTATATCCCATCAAGTTCTCTATTCCATTCGATAGACTTCATTGCTGTCAACCAACTTATTTTATCATTGTGATTGTTACCTTAGGGAAACATTTACAGAAGCCTAGGTTTTGAGGCTGGAAGAAACCATGAATATCACTGGAGTCCAGCTCCCTAGTCCCTGCTTGAATTACCTCTATAATATATCCATCAAGGGGTCCTCCATCTGGAACTGAAAGGAGTGACTCACCATTAGCTGAAATCATGTCACATCACCTTCCAAGATAACCCATTTGGGTCTCTGACCTTCTCTTTGTATTGAGTGTATTGAGCTGAACAGTCTCCCTGTAACATGTACCCATTGTTCCCCAAAGCCATCTGGGACTAACATAATACCTATTTCCCTTGCCAGACTTTGAAGTACTTTAAAGTATAATGTCCTACTCTTCTTCACCTACCCCTCCCTTTTCTTCTCTTTCGTTAGTTCATCCAGCAAACATTGAGCATTTACTGTGCTGACGATCTGGGATTATTTGTCTTCATTCCCTACAGCACTGCTGCCTGAGAAACAGTCTGTTGATTGGCCCAGGCCTCTTCAAAATGTTTTCTATATTTGTTCTTAAAGTGTGACACTGAGAACTAAGTGCTCTCAGGTGAGCATGAGTTAGAATAGCATTAACTCCACCTGCCTTATCCCTGTGCCTCTCTTTAATCCAATTGCTCATAGATAACTTTGGGTCTCTTAGGTAACTTTGACTTTGTCGAGTTAAATTCATTTTATATCTTATTCTGTTAAATATTCATTAAATCTCATTAGTTTTTATATTTGCAATTTGAATCTTCATTCAGATCATTGATTGACTCAAATGTGCATCCAGGATACAGCCTCACAACAGATTCATTAATCACGTCCTTTGAATCTGGTTACTGACCAGTTTCTGAATGTTCTAATTATCTCTGTATCTCCCTACAAAACCACATGGATTTCTTAGGTACTTTTTTTGGCCTCATCAGGAACACTTACAGTTACATTCTCAGAATTGTATTCTATTTGGTGTCCCCTATCATTGAATCATAGACCTTTTAACTCTATTGCCCTCCTAGAATAATTGCTCATGCCATCTTTTCTTCCTTAGCAGTCCATAAGTTCAGAAATGCTTTCTTTCCTTTTTTTATTTTTTTCTTTTCACCTAATATGCTTAAGAACTGCTTTCTAATCACTTTAGTTTTCTATCACTGCTTTCTATCACTTTAGCTAATTTAAGTAATTCTTCCTTTTTTTTTTTTTTTGAGATGGAGTCTGACTCTGTTGCCCAGGCTGGAGTGCAGTGGTATGATCTAGGCTCACTGCAACCTCTGCCTCCTGAGTTCAAGCATTCTCCTGCCTCAGCCTCCCAAATATCTGGGATTAGAGGCATATGCCACCACACCTGGCTAATTTTTGTATTTTTAGTAGAGATAGGGTTTCACCAGTTGGCGAGGCTGGTCTCGAACCCGTGACCTCAGATGATCCACCTGCTTCAGCCTCCCAAAGTGCTAGGATTATAGATCATGAGCTGTTATGCCCAGCCTAATTTTTCCCTTTCAGATGCTATTAGATCAGGGATAATAGTTACTTCAGTCATATACCCTCTGTGAAATAGTTTTGTCAGAAAGTCAAGAATTTACAAAATACTCTAGACAGCAGAATGAGAACCCCAAATTTTTAGATATAAAAGTCTTGTCAGCACTAATAGTTTGCATCTCTATCAGTTTACAGGTACACTTATTTGATGTCTTAAACCAGAGTTGGCCAAACTGAACCAAGGATCTCTGTTGTGAAATGGAAGCATTAAGACTCAGGCTCAGCACAGTGCCTCACACCTGTAGTCCCAGCACTTTGGGAGGCCAAAGTGGGAAGATTGCTTGACCCCAGAAGTTTGAGGTCAGCCTGGGCAACATAGCAAAACTGTTATCTCTACTAAAAATACAAAAAATTAGCTGGACATGATGGTGCATACCTGTAATCCCAGCTATTCAGAAGGCTGAGGCAGGAAAACCGCTTGAACCCGGGAGGTTACAGTGAGCCGACACCATGGCATTGCAGCCCAGCCTGAGCAACACAGTGAAACCCTGTCTCAACAAAAAACAGAACAAGAGAGACAAGGTTTCCCCTGTTGTGGCCACCACACCTGGCTAACTTTGTATTTTTAGTAGAGACAAGGTTTCTCCATGTTGGCCAGGCTGATCTCGAACTCCTGACCTCAGGTGATCCACCCACCTCAGTCTCCCAAAGTTCTGGGATTACAGATGTGAGCCACCATGCCCGGCCTCCTGTTATTCTTTGTTGTTGTTGTTGTTGTGTTTATTGTTGTTGTTGTTGTTTGAGACAGAGTTTCGCTCTTGTTGCCCAGGCTGGAGTGCAATGGCGTGATCTCAGCTCACCACAACCTCTGCCTCCTGGGTTCAAGCTATTCTGCCTCAGCCTCCCGAGTAGCTGGATTACAGGCATGCCCCACCATGCCCAGCTAATTTTTGTATTTTAGTAGAGACAGGGCTTCTCCATGTTGGTCATGCTGGTCTTGAACTCCCAACCTCAGGTGATCCACCAGCCTCAGCCTCCCAAAGTGTTGGGATTACAGGTGTGGGCCACCACACCCGGCCTTGTTATTCTTAAGAAAGAAGTTTGCAAGATTTGTGTCCAATTTTTACCTTCTTTTTTAACCAGATTTTGATTTCTTATATCTCTTCAGCATCTTGTACTTCTGTCTTTCCTTTTCTGTTTTTCTCTAGTCTCTTTAGGAACTTTTCATCCTTAAAAGGGATATATTATAAATCATAGGGATAAATTATAAATCCTCAATATTATAAGCATAGGAGATTTATAACTTTCTCTCATTCTCTGTTAAATATTTGGGGAAAATAAAGAAA
>PVKP010020598.1:29572-40621 GCA_004027715.1 Plecturocebus donacophilus
TTTGAGACGGAGTCTTGCATTGTCACCCAGGCTGGAGTACAGTGGCACGACCTCGGCTCACTGCAACCTCCACCTCCTGCGTTCAAGCAGTTCTCTGCCTCAGCCTCCCGAGTAGCTGGGATTACAGGTGAATGCCACCACACCTGGCTAATTTTTTTTGTATTTTTAGTAGAGATGGGATTTTACCATCTTGGCCAGGCTGGTCTCAAACTCCTGACCTCAGGTGATCCGCTTGCCTCGACCTCCTAAAGTGCTGGGATTACAGGCGTGAGCCACGGCACCTGTCCTGGAGAGCATATATTTTATATCTTGGTATTGGATCAGCATGTTTTCAGGTTCACATTAATTTTGACATTCAGGCAATGCTACTGACATAGGAAAGTCTCATACTCCAATAAAGTTATTTTGCCATTACTATAGATTAAGTTGTAAAACAAGGGTAGAGCCATCAGTAGATTAAGGTCACTTTAGACAGGAAGAATCTATATAAATTTGATGTGTAGCTAACTCTGACATAATTTGGTTTATTTTGAAGTCCAGCCTATTATTCATCACTTTTTATCTTACAGGTAAATCATATTTTCAATAAAAGTATTTTTCTAAAAAATCTGCCATTTGCTTCACAGATTTTAAATCTTCTAACAGACAAAGAAGTAAATATTGTTTTGCCAACACAGTCCATTGTTCCAAGAACCTTTGTGCTTAAACCAGGAATGGTTCTGTTTTTGGGTGCTATAGGCCGCATAGATTTCTTGCAGGTAAGTAAAGTCAGTACCATTAAAAAATGATTTTTAAATATTGAGATTCACTTTAAGGAAGCAGATACATGAACAAGACTGGCAAAAGGTTGATAGCTAAGCTGTGATTGTATAGAGTTTGTTTTTATGTTTAAAAATTTCTGTGATTAAAAACTTGGGGATGGCTGGGGATGGTGACTCACACCTGTAATTCCAGCACTGTGGGAGGCTGAGGCAGGTAGATCATTTGAGGCCAGGAGTTCAAGACCAACCTAGTTAACATGGTGAAACCCCATCTCTACTAAAAATACAAAAATTAGCCAGGCATGGTGGCAAACGCTTGTAATCCCAGCTACTTGAGAGGCTGAGGCAGGAAGATCATGTGAACCTGGGAGGTGGAGGCTGCAGTGAGCACAAAGCACACCTCTGCACTCCAGCCTGGGTGACAGAGCAAGACTCCATTTAAAAAAAAAAAAAAACTCTGGGAAAAGAAATGCCCTGTTCCCGCATGCCCCCACAGAAGTGCTAAGTCTTAAAAACCATGTTTTCAATTGAGTACCCCACACAGCTTGCCATTTAAGACAAGATGCTATCCCTGTCCTCTGATTTTATTTCACATGGGAATCAGTCAAACCTTTAGGTACAGGGTTATGTGCATTAAATTAATTCCACACTTTGTATCCCATGATATGTATGTTTTTATGCATATACTATTTTGTTTGGCATTCATTTACATAGCATCTGGGGTGTCTATAAAATCGCTCTCCATTTTACTAAAGTGAAGAGAATAAAGAAAAATGAAACAGATATTTTCAACAACAATACAACTTATAGGCCATTACTAAAGCACATTTCTTGTGTTTTGTGTTTGCTCATACTTTGTTAGAAATTTTGCCTTACATACTTAGAACCCTTATATATTTCATTTTGGGAGGTTGTTGGTTTTTTGTTTTAGGGTTTTTTTTTTTTTTTGAGACTGTCTCACTCTGTTGTCCAGGCCAGAGTGCAGTGGTGCAGTCACAGTTCACTGTAGCCTCAACCTCCTGGGCTCAAGTGATCCTCCCACCTCAGCCCTGCAAGTAGCTGGGACTATAGGCACGCATCATCACACCCAGCTAATTTTTGTATTTTTTATAGAGACAGAGTTTTGCCATGTTGCCCAGGCTAGTCTCAAACTCGAGCTCAAGGGATTCACCCACCTTGGCCTTCCAAAGTGCTGGTATTACAGGCATGAGCTACCACACCAGGATTGAAACCTTATATATTTCATTAGAGCCCATAAAATGTTAGTATTTGAAACCTAAGTTTACACAGAAATAGTTAAAGCAAACAATATTTCCTTTTTATTTTTAATAACGGACGTGTTTTTCAAAAATAGTATTGAGTCTGTCAGAGAAGTCGTAGTTTCACATGAATTGCTAAAATGCACTGCTTCAGTCTTGTGTCCCTGTTCTCAGTGTAATCTGATTTACAGCTACTGCCATACCAGTACTTATAAGGGGAGTCTGATTGGGATTTTGTTTGGTTTTTGTTTTTTTGATAATTTATTGTAATATGCAGGTTTTCCTAGTTTTTCACCAGGTAAAATAGCTTCCTCCTTTCTTAGGGAAATCAGTCAGCTTGGTTTACAGTTGTGGCATCCAACTTCCTCCCTGTGCATATCACCTCCTTGGACAGGGCAGATGCTCTGTATCAGAAGCATGCAGGTCATACGTTACTCCAGGTAAGGCAACACGCCTTGATGATTCCATGGTTACAGTTAGCACACACTGGGATGGTCCCATAGCTCTGTTAAGAAAGCCTTTGTTGGATAGAACTGTTATATAATAACTTGAGCTAACTTTCCTCTCACCTTATTCTCTTTGAGAATTCTGGCTATAAAGCAAAATTACTCTTATAGACTGATCCTAGAATAGCCACACAGCTGTTTTTTCTCTAGACTACACTGTCCAATTTGGTAGCCATTAGCCACCTGTGGCTATCTAAATTTAAATATATTAGTTACAATTAAAATTTGCTGAAGTTAGGCCGGGCGCACAGGCTCACGCCTATAATCCCAGCACTTTGGGAGGCCAAGGCAGGTGGATCACAAGGTCAAGAGTTCAAGGCCAGCCTGGCCAAGATGGTTAATAATCCCAACTACTCAGGAGGCTGAGACAGATAATTGCAACCAAGGAGGCAGAGGTTGCAGTGAGCCAAGATTGTGCCATTGCACTCCAACCTGGGCTATAGAGCAAGATTTCGTTTCAAAAAAAAAAATTTGCTCAAGTTAGCTAAGTATGGCGGCATGCACCTAAAGTCCCAGCTCCTCGGGAGGTTGAGACAGGAGAATCACTTGAGCCCAGGAGTATGAAGCTGTGTTGAGCCATGATTATGCCGCTGCACTGTAGCCTGGGTGACAGAGTGAAGCCCTGTCTCTTGAAAAAAAAAAAAGTAAAATTTAAAATATGGTTGCTTAGTGGCACCAGACACATTTTGAGTGCCTAGTACTGACGTTGTTGCAGAAAGTTGTATAAACTGACAGGCTCATGACTAATACACACAAACACCCCCACACCCACACACCCATACTTTGGACAATTAAGCTACAGGCCCATCACTAATACATACAAACACACACACACACACACCATACTTTGGACAATTAATTAAGCTACAGGCCCATCACTAATACACACACACACCCATACTTTGGACAATTAAGCTACAGTTCCCTAAACTCATCCCTTTTTCCAGTTTTTGTCTGTACCTGTGGTGACCAAGAATACCTTTCCACCGAATAACTTTGACTCATTTCTCAAAATATTGCTCATATATTGCTTTGTTTTTATTGTTGCTGAAGTTTGTTTTTATATATATATATTGCTTCTTTACTAATGTTTTCCTTGACCAAACACATTCATTACTCCTTCCTTCACAGCCGTAGTACTTATAGACGCCTCACAGTACATTTCTGACCTTGTATTTTCTTGCTTATTATTTGCCCCTTTGATCTCCTTGCGGGCAGGAACCGTACTGCAAAATCTATCTTTGTGTCCTTAGTGCTAAACACAGGAGAGATTTGCTAATGAATATGAATAAATTATCTAGTCATGGCCAGGCACAGTGGCTCTCACCTGTAATCCCAGCACTTTGGAAGGCCAAGGCAGGCGGATCACCTGAGGTCAGAAGTTCAAGACCAGCCTGGCTAACACGGTGAAACCCTATTTCTACTAAAAATACAAAAAATTAGCTGGGTATGGTGGTGCACACCTGTAATCCCAGTTACTCAGGAGGCTGATGCAAGAAAATCGCTTGAACCCAGGAGGCACAGGTTGCAGTGAGCCAAGATCACACCATTGCACTCCAGCTTGGGCAACAAGAGCAAAACTATTGTCTCAAAATATATATATATATAAATATATCCAGGTATTTCTAATTCATGAAAACATCTGTCAACATAGAAGCTAAATCTTACCCATTTCACATGGACCCTTAACTCATAAAGACCAGGCATTAATCTTCATGGCCACATCTATAAGAACTAAGGTACTTGGAAGGACCATGCCTTCACTGCCCAACATTAATCTATGTGAAGCCCTATGGAGGACTCTAAAAACAGAGTCAGTGAAACACAATTCTGTCCAGAGGCTGCTGCCAGGTGCTTGCCCAATGTGTGGCTCAGGGCCCTGAGATTTGTAGGCTTCATCCCATCACAGAGTTCCCTTGCTTTTCATTTGACCCCAGAAGTGATTGCAAGTTCTTTTCAACAGTTGAATATTTGAAAGGATTTTATTCTTGATCCCTGTACAGAATTGCCTCATCAGTGATTTACTTAGAGTTCCAAGACATTTAATTTTAACTTCTAAATATCTTTATTTCATTGGAAGGTTCCAATGGGTGGAAAAGAACGAATGGCAGGGTTTCCTCCTCTTGTTGCTGAAGACATTACGTTAAAACAAGGACTGGGGGAATCTGAAGCAGTGGCTGACATCAAGTTTTCCTCTGCAGGTAATTTGATGCCAAGCACTTTTTAAAAAGTGAATAAAGCCGCCTTACTGACAATATTTTTTTATAGAAAAGTACCTTAACTGATGAAAACTGATTATTTTAAGATATACCTACTAGTTTATTCATAAAATACAGCCTATTCTGAAAATAAATTTGTACTTTTCACAAACGTATGCTTTCATTAAAATAAGATGTGCCCACCTGTGCTCCCAGCTTCTCAGGAGGCTGAGGCAGGAGGATCGCTTGAACCCAGGAACTTGACCTCAGCCTGGGTAATACAGTATACAGTAAGACACAGTTTCTTTTTTTTTTTTTTTTTTTAAATAAAGATGTGGTTTCACCGTGATGGCCAGGCTGGTCTTGAACTCCTGACCTCAGGTGATCCACCCACCTCGGCCTTCCAAAGTGCTAGGATTACAGGCATGAGCCACTGTGCCCAGCCGCAAGACACAGTTTCTTAAAAAATAAGAATAAAATAATAAGAGAGTGTCAGCCTTCTCTGGTGTTCCATTTTCAGCCTTGGCTTGGTATTTTTAATAAGATGATTGCTAACAGCCTTTTGTGTTGTGTCATATGCCTGCATAGGTTGGGTTGCAGTAACACCTAACGTTAAGGACAGACTGCATCTCCGAGCCTATACACCTGAAGGAACAGTTTTAACCATCCGGCCTCCTCTCTTGCCATATATCGTTAATGTCAAAGGAAAGCGCATCAAGAAAAGTGTGGCCTATAAAACCAAGAAGCCTCCTTCCCTTGTGTACAACCTGCAGAAGAAGAAAGGACAGAGAACTGTATAAGACCAACCTTGTTAACTCCAGGTATTAACTATATTGAACATAACAATAGACATTGAAATTGTATTAAACATAAATAAAACTTCCACTCTCATCCTTTTTTTTCCTTTCTTTTTTCTTTTTTTTTTTTTTTTTTTTTTTTGAGACAGGGTCTTGCTCTGTTGCCCAGGCTGAAGTATAGTAGTGCGATCTCGGCTTACTACAACCCCCACCTCCTGATTCAAGTGATCCTCATGCCTCAGCCTCCTGAGTAGCTGGGATTACAAGTATATGGCACTATGCCTGGCTAATTTTTGTATTTTTAATAGAGACAACGTCTTGCCATGTTGGCCAGGCTGGTCTTGAACTCCTGACCTCAAGTGATCACCCACCTCAGGCTCCCAAAATTCTAGGATTACAGGCGTGAGCCACCATGCCTTACTACTGTTTTTTATCTTGAGGCCGGATGTCATTTCTTTTTTTGAGATGGAGTCTCACTCTGTCACCCAGAGTGTGACAATGGCATGATCTCAGCTCACTACGACCTCCGCTTCCTGGGTTCAAACAGTTCTTTGCCTCAGCCTCCCAAGTAGTTGGGATTACAGGTGCCCACCACCATGCCCAGCTAATTTTTGTATTTTTAGTAGAGACGGGTTTCACCATTTCATCATTACAGGCATGAGCCACCACACCTGGCTATTTTTAAAAATATAATAGAGATGGGGTCTCACTATGTTGCCCAGGCTGGTCTTGAACTCCTGACTTCATGATCTACCAGCCTTGGCCTCCCAAAGTGCTGGGATTACAGTCGTGAGCCACCACGCCCGGCCCAGGATGTCATTTCTCTTATTTGGAGTTAGCAGTCAGCATATGGAAAAATGGCAGGAAAATAATTTCTCCAAAATACGTTGGCTTAAATAAGATAGAAGTGAGTAGGTGGCTCTGCTCCAAGGACAGCTGGTGGAACATTCCATGGCCATCAGTAGGTCTAAGGTGGTTGCCCAAGTTGTCTTCCTTTCCCAACAAGGATGAAAAGGTGGAAAGCAGGGAAAGCAAGCACCTTCTCCATTTAAAAGAAGGGAGGAAAAACTGGATGTTGCACACATTAGTTTACACAGTCCATAGGTCAAGTCATGTGGCCACATCTACCCATAAGTAGGCTGGGAAATGTAGGAGGAAATGGGGACCATTTGGGGTTTTTATTAAGGAAAAATGGGAAGAATGGATACTAGAGAACAAGTAGAAATTTACTTAACACAATTTGGCAATGCCTGAAAATCTTAAAAAAGGATTCAAGGCCGGATGTAGTGACTCACACCTGTAATCCCAGCGCTTCTGGAGGCCAAGGCAGGAGGATTGCTTGAAGCCAGGAGTTCAAGACCAGCCTGGGCAACATAGTGAGACCCCCATCTCTATCATATTTTTTCAAATAGCCGGGTGCGGTGGCCCACGCCTGTAATCTCATCACTTTGGGAGGCTAAGGCAGACAGATTACCTGAAGTCGGTAGTTCGAGATCAGCCTGACCAACATGGAGAAACCCCATCTCTACCAAAAATACAAAATTAGCCAGGCGTGATGGTGTATGCCTGTAATCCCAGCTACTCAGGAGGCTGAGGCAGGAGAATTGCTTGAACCTGGGAGGCGGAGGTTGCAGTGAGCTGAGATCGTGCCGTTGCACTCTAGCCAGGGCGACAAAACCGAAATTCCATCTCAAAAATAAATAAGAATAAGAATAGTAAAATGAATTATAGGCTGTGTACAGTGGCTCACACCTGTAATCCCAGCACTCTGGGAGGCCAAGGCAGGTGGAATCACCTGAGGTCAGGAGTTCAAGGCTGACCTGGACAACGTGGTGAAACCCCATCTCTGCTAAAACTACAAAAATTAGCTGGTCATGGTGGTGCATGTCTATAATCCGAGCTACCCAGGAAGCTGAGGCAGGAGAATTGCATGAACCAGGGAGGTGGAGGTTGCAGTGAGCAGAGATCAAACCACTGCACTCCAGCCTAGGTAACAGACCTCCATCTCAAAAAAAAATAAATAGACTGGGCACAGTGGCTCATACCTATAATCCCAGCACTTTGGGAGGCCGAGGCAGGTGGATCACCTGAGGCTAGGAATTTGAGACCAGCCTGGCCAACACAGTGAAACCCCATCTCTACATACAAAAATTAGCTGGGCGTGGTGACAGACACCTGTAATCCCAGCTACTTGGGAGGCCGAGGCAGGAGAATCGTTTGAACCCAGGAGGCGTTTCAGTGAGCAGAGACTTCCCCATTGCACTCCAGCATGGGCAACAAGAGCGAAACTCCATCTCAAAATAAATAAAGATTTTTAAAAAGCTGTATCTTTCTAACAAGTGAAGTCTGTTCTGCAACTGAGAGAGCACTTTAACCGTTGTATGTACATTTTGTCTTTATATGACTGAATAACATTACATCAATCAGAAGTCTTTACTGGCCAGGCGCAATGGCTCATGCCTGTAATCCCAACACTTCGGGATGCCAAGGAAGGAGAATCGCTTGAGCTCGGGAGTTCAAGACCAGACTGGGCAACACGGCAAGACCTATCTACTAAAAACCAAAAATATTAGCCAGGAATGGAGCTGCGCACCTGTAGTCTCAGCTACTAGTGGGGCTGAGTCCGGAGGATCACTTGAGCCCAGGAGATAGAGGCTGCAGTGAGCAAGGATTACACTACTGCACTCCAGCCTGGGCAACAGAGCGAGACTCTGTCTAAAAAAGGAAAAAAGAAAGTCTACACCTTTTGTTATTCTTAGCTGAGTAAGTAGTACTACAGCTGTGTGTCATGAACAACTGACAAGTCAAGTCCCAGATCCTAATGTTGAAATAAATGCTGGTGAGATAAGCTAGGCTGAAATGCAATTTAGAGCCATGAAATTCCTAAGAGAGAGGGCCCATGTTCTCTCCCAGCATATGGGAGCTCCCATGTATTCCACACTCTCCTGCCTTCTCCCACTCCTCACCCCTCTTCTAAGTCCTCTTAGACTAAATATAATGGAGAATTTTTTTAAGATGCAAGTTGTAATGTAGACCATTTATAGTGTCTCAAAGTGAGTACTATTGGTATATTGGGGAAAATGGTTCTTTATATATAAAACTGCATTTGAGCCGGGCACAGTGGCTCACGCCTGTAATCCCAGCACTTTGGGAGGCCGAGGTGGGCAGATTACCTGAGGTCAGGATTTCGAGACCACCCTGGCCAACATGGTGACACCCGATCTTTATTAAAAATATAAAAATCAGCCAGGCATGGTGGTGGTTGCCTGTAATCCCAGCTACTCTGGAGACTGGGGCAGGAGAATCGCTTGAACCTGGGAGGCAGCAGTTGCAGTATGCCGAGATCGTGCCATTGCACTCCAACCTGGGCAACAGAGCAAGACTCCGTCCAAAAAACAAAAAAAAATCTACATTTCAGTATTTCTGTTATCTCTCATCCCAAGACACTAAATGCAGTAGGAATTCCCTCTGCCATCAGTCCTGCTGACAACTGGAAAGTGCCATCTCCATATTACCTCTAGAGGGCGGCAGCTTCCCAAGTGGAGAAAATTGGCAGTTGATTTCTAGTTTTTTATTTTAGAGGGAATGAAATACCATTAATTTTATAAGTTAAAATTGTGGTCATTATATTTCTACCTATGGTTGAAAACAGGAGTTCACAGTTCAGAGCTTAGGCCAGAATATTTAGGTAGAATTAAAACAAAAAGGCAGGAAAAAAAGCCAGCAGAGAATAAAAAAGCCAGCAAAAGGTGAACCGGGCCTTTGTGGAGAAACAATCTAAAAACTGATAACCATTACCCTGATAACTTATGAAAATGTATTTCAATACAAAAATTAGCCAGGCATGGTAGCAGGCACCTGTAGTCCCAGCTACTCAGGACGCTGAGGCAGGAGGATCGCTTAAACCTGGGAGGCGGAGGTTGCAGTGAGCTGAAATCATGCCATTGCACTCCAGCCTGGGCAACGGAGTGAGACTCCATCTCAGAAAAAAAAATAGAAAATGTATTTCAAGCTAGGCGCAGTGGCTCACACCTGTAATCCCAGCACTTTGGGAGGCTGAGGCGGGTGGATCGCCTGAGGTCAGGAGTTCGAGACCAGCCTGGTCAACATACTGAAACCCCATCTCTACCAAAAATACAAAAGATTAGCTGGGCATGGTGGTGTGTGCCTGTAATCCCAACTACTAGGGAGACTGAGGCAGGAGAATCGCTTGTACCTGGGAAGTAGAGATTGCAGTGAACCAAGATTGTGCCATTGCACTCCAGCCTGGACAACAAAAGCAAAACTCCATCTGAAAAAAGAAAAAAAGAAAATATTTCATAAAACAGGACTCACACCTGTAATCCCAACACTTTGGGAGGCCAAGGCAGGAGGATCCCTTCAGGACCAGCCCTGGCAACATAGTTAAGACCCTGTCTCTACAAAAATTTTTTTAATTTTAGCTGGGTATGATGGCACACACCTGTAGTCTCAGCTATTCAGGAGGCTCAGGTGAGAAGATCCCTTGAGCCTGGAAGGTCAAGGCTGCAGTAAGCCATGATTCTACCACTGCACTCCAGCCTGGGCAATAGAGCAAGACTCCATCTCCAAAAAAAAAAAAAGGAAAGAAAACCAGCAAAGGGTGAGAAAGATGCTCTATGCCTAGAATTAGTTGAGGACTTCTACTGGGATCTAGTATTAATTTGTTCCATAGTATACCTCTAATCTAATGCAGCCTAGATCACTACTAGGATTAAGTGCTTCCTTGTAGATTTTGCTTTAAAAAATTTCCATTACTGTATTGGTCTCTGAGATGTACTCACTTTCCACACACAGTTGTGCATTGCTTAGCAACAGGGGTATATTCTAAGAAATGCATCGTTAGGCAATTTCATCTTTGTGCAAACATCATAAAGTGTACTTACACAAACCTAAATGGTATAGCCTACTCCACACCTAGGCTGTATGGTATAGCCTATGGCTCCTAGCTACAAACCTGTACAACATGTTGCTATACCGAATCCTATAGGCAATTGTAACACAAATCATTAGACGATAGGTATTTTCCAACTCCATTATAATTTTACCAGACTATGGCTGTATATGTGGCCCATTGCTGACCAAGAAGTCATTATGTGGTACATGACTGTACTTCTTTATCCATTAATCTGAATATAGAGACATCTCTTGAATTAGTAGTCACTTACACTGTGACAGGGTGCAGGAATTAGTGGGCTCTTCTGGCCAGGAACAGAGGAGATGATGGCAAAGTACCAGGATAGCCTCCTCCCTTCCACAAATCAAAGAGGTGGTTAGGGGTGGCTAGAAAACAGTGAAGCAGTGGCTGGGTGCAGTTGCTCACGCCTGTAATCTCAGCACTTTGGGAGGCCGAGGGGGGCAGATCACAAAGTCAGGAGATCGAGACCATCCTGGCTAACATTGTGAAACCCCATCTCTACTAAAAATACAAAACATTAGCCGGGTGTGGTGGTATGTGCCTGTAGTCCCAGCTACTTGGGAGGCTGAGGCATGAGAATCGCTTGAACCTG
>PVKP010020599.1:0-40521 GCA_004027715.1 Plecturocebus donacophilus
ATATATATATATATATATTACATAATCCAGTAATCCTGATTCTGGATATTTATCCAAAGGAATTGAAATCAGGATCTCAAAAAGACAGTTTCACTCCCATACTCACTGAGCATTATTCACAACAGCTAAGATGTAGAAACAACCTACATGTCCACTAACAGATGAAGGGACAAAGAAAATATGGTATACATACAATGGAGTATGATTCAACATTTTAAAAAAGGTAATCCTACCACAGGAAACAACCTGGATAAACCTTGAAGACATTATGCTAAGTCAAATAAGCCAGTCACCGAAGAAAAAGTACTGGATCATACTACTTAAAGGAGTTATATAAAAAAGTCAAACACACACTGGTAGAGGGTAGACTGGTTGTTGCCAGGGGATAAAAGGGAAAAGGAAAAAGGGAATTGCTATCCAATGTGTATATGTTTCAATGTGTAATGTTTCAATTAGGCGAGATTATTAAGTTCTAAAGATCTTCTATACAACATTGTGCCTACAGTTAATACTGTGCTGTCCACTTAGAAATGTATTAAGAGGGTAGATCCCATGTTAAGTGTTATTACCACAGTAATACCAAAAAAAAGAGAAATGAATACAAGATTAAGAGGCTATATCTCAGGAGTGGATGACAAGAAAAGAAAGGAAGAGAGATATTTATTTTGCAACTAAAGTAAAGTTACTTTCTGAAATGTTTGAGGTCACATGACTTAACACAGCATCATAGTCCTAAAATTTAAAACCAACTAAGAGTAGTAGGACAATTTAACCTAACCTCCTTTTTTAAAGATGAGGAAACTGGGGTTTTACAAAGTCAAAAAATGACAGATACTAGCAAGCCTGTGGAGAAAAGATAACACTTATACACTTCCAGTGGGGATGTAAATTAAGTCAACCACTGTGGAAAATATTGTGGAGATTTCCCAAAAAAAATTAAAACAGAACTACCCTTCAACTCAGCAATCCCATTAATGGGTCTACACCTAAAAGAATGTAAGTACTTCTATTATAAAAACACATGCACGTATATGTTCATTGTCACACTCTTCACAAGAGCAAAGACATGGAGTCAACCTAAATGCTCATCAACTGTGGCCTGGATAAAGAAAATGTAGTACATATACACCATGGAACACTACACAGCTGTAAAAAAAAAAAAAAGAGTGAGATCATGTCCCTTGCAGCAAGTTAGATGGAGCTGGAAGCCATTATCCTAAGTGAATTAATGCAGGAACAGAAAGCCAAATACCACATGCTCTCACTTATAAGTGGGAGCTATACATTGAGTACACATGCATACCAAGAAGGAAACAATAGACACCGGGGCCTACTTGAGGGTGGAGGATGAGAGGAGAGTGAAGACTGAAAAACTACCTATCAGATACTATGCTTATTACCTGGGTGATGCAACAAATAACAAACCCACATGACATGCAATGTATCTACAGAACCAACCTGCACATGTATGCATGAAACTGAAATAAAAATTTTTAAAAAAAGGTATAAAAAATAAAAAAAAAAGTTAAGAATATCCATAGAATTTTACAGCTAATTAGCAGCAGAGTCAAAAAAAGAACTCGAGTTTTCAGATTTTGTTCAAGTTTTTAAGTTTTTCATTATTTTCAGATTATTCCTTGCATTTCTGACTTTAAGCATTTTATTTTTTTCAAAGACTCACTTAAAACATAACCATTTGGGGAGCTTTTCAGATGATAAAATTGCACTGTATTCTGATTGTGTTGGTGGTTATACAAGTCTGCACATGCGTTAACATTCACAGAACTATAAATTTTAAAAAGTAAATTAAGACATCAAAAAAACGTTGATGCCATTGAAGGAGCTATTTTTTTAATCTAATATATCTGAATTTTCATACTATAATGTCTTAGTTATTTCCAATAGGAAACCAAGAATAAAATACAGGACATTTTAGCCCCTTTGTCTATTATTCACTGATTCTGATTATTGAGTGGTCTACTACTTCATCATGCAATTTTTCTACCACCAAATACAAACATAAAGAAATAAGAATAGAGTGTAAATGCTGCTTCTTATTATTGACCAAATATGCCAAAAAGTAGAATACTATTTGTGAGAAACTTAGCCATAGGGAGGTTAGTGATGTAGATCTACTAAGAGATTTAGAAAATTATATCCGTTTAGGCCAGTGCTAAATAGCTGATGGTAAAATAGATGATGATTACAACCACCCACCACTTATACAGTCCCTGTGCACTTGAAACTGCTTTAGATTGGTATCAATTATATCTAGCCCAGATTCAGGAAGGAAAGAAATATTTTTGGATGTCGATCATCTGTATTTAATACTAATAAAAGAGATAAATTCAGATCATGGCAGGATGGAAAGGACATGATTGCCAGAGTTACTCAATGGAACTTAAATTGAAACTTCACTCTCTTCTCACTCTAAGATATTTGATAAGCTGTTATTTTTTAACATCTCTGAATCTCAGTTTTCTTACAAAGTAGGAAAATCCTGGCTACCCTGCTGAGTAATAATGTAGATTAAACATGATGTAATTACATATTCTATGCACATAACAAAATATTACATTTATCTTATAATTGTATAAAAATATTATGTAATACTAAAATATAATTATGTATATAAACAATAATAACATTTATTGTTTGCCTCCTTGCACATGATTATTCTCAATGCTTTAAGTAATATAACTTACTTGTCTGAAGAAAACAATCTAGAGGCAAGTGTTGTTAGGCCTATTTTTATAGGTAGAAAAACTAAGAAGATTAAGTAACTTAATGAAGGTCATACAGTAAGTAAATTGAAAGTCGAGAACTGGACCCAAACATTCTGGTTCTAAAGTTCATGTGTTTAAACAACTTCATCATTATTTCTTCACGTATAAATGACCTGGCACAGAATAGCTGCTCAATTAATAGTTGCTGCTGTAACTGCAGCTTTGTATTTTTTATGGCAAATTAATCTCATTGAACTCCCAAGAAGCTCAATGTGGGCCAGAGGTACAAACATTAGTGATGTAAATAAAACCATTTTGCTAACACTGATACTTTTCATTACATTTTTTCCTGTGATAAAGTCAGAGATTTCTTTATAATGGTGATGTGAATCAACAGTAAAAGCTTCCATTTAAAAAGAAAAATCTCCAGCCCTTAACCTTTCTCCAGGGCTCTGAACCAAGATACCCAGCTGCTCCCAACATTTCAATGTGATGTCATACTTGTTTGTAATATTTAAAGCAATAGGCAATTGGGTATCTAAAACAGATGGGCCATACAATGAAGAGCAAATAAAACTTTTGCACTTCAGTCCTGGTAAATGGATAGCCTTAATGCAAGAAGAGACAGTGAGACTGACTGAGTAGAGAAGGAGGAAAAAAATCATGCGGGAAATCATTTGGACCAAAAGCAGGTGGCAGGCAAGAGGAGCAAGAGAAACCTCAAAGACAATTAATGAGGATCAATGACGAACTAAGAGAAGGAACTTTGTTGACTGGAACAACCAATTACGGCCTCTGTAGAAAATAGAGGCTACCATGAAACCTCAGCTACAGACCAGCCTGGCCAAAACAGTGAAATCCTAACTCTACTAAAAATACAAAAAAATTAGCCATGTGTGGTGGTGGGCACCTATAATCCCAGCTTCTCAGGAGGCTGAGGCAGGAGAATCACTTGAATCTGGGAGGCAGAGGCTGCGGTGAGTTGAGATTGCACCATTGTACCAGCCTGGGCAACAGCGTGAGACTCCGTCTCAAAAAAAAAAAAAAAAAAAAAACAAACCTCAGCTACATCTTGGACCCTTATTTTGTTATTATTAAAATAATTTTCTACTGTCAAACACATTTTGAATCCTGTACCACAGAAATTTTTTGGAATGGTGTTACTGAGATGTAATTCACATAAGATTCACCCATTTAAGGCATAGAAAATTACATTAATAGCATTGTGCAATCTTTACCTCATTCAATTTAAAAAATTCTGTGGTAAGCCCATGGGAATACATTTCTGCCAAAAGAAATGTTTTGGCCCTTGACTCTCCTCTATAGCCTCCTAAATATCCTCAAATCCCAGATTTTCCTATACTTCTCACTGTCTGAGGTGACCTGTGGAAATCACTTGAAAATGGAAACTCCAGAGTCAAATCATCTTTACTTCTCCATGATTTTCTTAACTGAGGCTGATCTGCCACTGCCTCAGATATACACAGAGTCTGTATATCTTCTGCATATTTTCCACTCCTATTGTCCTATTGTACTTACCTCAATTCAGTCTGAGATCGTCCCTTTCTAGGACAACTGGAATATCCCTAAAAGGGTGGTGAATACATAGTGCATTAGCTGCCACTCCCACCTTCTTTGCCTAATTACAGGAATCTTCCTGGCTTGGTGAACCCTTAGCACCATGCTCCAGAAATTCCCCACCACATAATTGGAGTTGACACACAAGTTAACACCTTTTGGCAGTATCTTCATACCTCTCTCATCTGCCCTTCATATTTTGCCAGAGTCACTTTCCTAAAACAGAGATCCACGGTGACGGCTGTATTCTAAGACAGTCCCAATATTCCCATTCCTGGTTATACATGCCTGTATAATTCATTCCTTTTGAATGTGAGCAGAACTGCGAATATGATGGACTATCATCTCCACTAATAGGTTAATCATCAGTTGACTTTATTCAAAAGAAAAATTACTTGGGTAGGCCTGACATAATCAGGTAAATCCTTAAAAGGGACAGGGCTCTTCTTAAAGTCAGATTTGACATAAGAGAGATTTTTCAATGCTGGCTTTGAAGATGAAAGGAGCGATGAGGCAAGGATGTGAGAGCAGCCACAAGAAGCTAAGATCAACCCCCAGCCAGCAGCCTACAAGAAAGCAGGGGTCTCGTTCTTCAACCATAAGTAACTGGTTTCTTCCAACAACCATGTGAACTTGGAAAAGGGCTTTAAGCTCAATGTAGTAATTAAACTCCACTCACACCTGATTTTAGGCTTGTGAGACCATGAGCAATGAGCCCAGTTACACCACGCCCAGAAATCTGACCTGTAGAACCATGAACAAATGTGTAGATACTGTTTTAAGCTACTGAGTTTGTAAGAATTTGCTACACAATAAAAAAAAAGAAACTAACATATTTACTCTGTCTTTTTCTACTTGAGAAATCCTAACTAGTTCCTCCAAAATGACAGAATAAGTTAATTGTTCTTAACACTTGGTAAAATTTCTCCAAATAAACTAGCATTGTTTGATGCTATATTTCTTCCATTCTCTGGTATGTGTCACTATCCAAAACACCCATAAAGCTGTGTTTCCTCAGTATGTTCCTCAACCAAATGAAAGCCTCAAATAGCTATGTATGATTAAAGGATCCTGCTTGGGAGACTTTTGTAAGAGGCTATATATTCTATCACTGAAGTTTTTGATAGACAGCCTCCTACTACAAGAGCCCTTCACTGTGACACTAGAAAGTTCCCTAAAGTGACACTCTCCAGTCTTGGTACCTCTATGCAGTGTCAGTGCACTTCAGCTAGCTGTATGACTCTTAAGACTTGTTCTTTGTCAGTTGCTACTGCACCATTTTCCTGCCTCAATGATTCCGTGGGTGCATAGGTTATTTATATTTTTCTTTGATTCATCCTTTTTTTCAGACATTTGCAAGATATGGTCCCACAATATTACAGAATTCCTAATGTTTAGTTTCTTTGTAGAGAAGATATTCATTCTCTATGACAGGTTTATTTTTCCATAGGAGTTCTGCCCAAACAAGTGATAAACGCAAGTAAGTGCACAGGCTGCATCACAGGGAAGGCATGCTGGGGAGGAGCACAGACAAAGTATCAAAGAGGTAACACAAAACATTTCTTTCCTAACAAATAATCCAGTACTGTTCAGTCAAAATATGTCCATAAGAAACAAAATCCACCCCTCTCACATTTTATTTATTATTCTCTATTCTCACCCAGTTTTTATGGAAGCAGAATTTAACCGACTTTCCTGCAATTAATAATCCAGAAACAGAATATACTACTATAGAGATGAGAGTATGCTGTTCCCTTCCAGGACTAACGATGCAAACAAAGATAATTAATGGGTAAAGAGTGTGCCCAGTGGTTCTTCTCTCAGCCCAAGTCTGCTGGAAAAGTGAGGAGATTCTGGGGCATATATTCAAACTGCTTCCCAGGGAATTGTCAGTCAATCAATATTGAATTCCTGGAAAACACCAGTTTTCATTTACTTATTCAACAAATAAGTAAATTATGGATTGTTTTAGGTGTGGCAAAGTATAAGAGAGTATATATGAGATAAGAAATAGTAACTAAATTGGAGTTTATCATAGTTTGGTATAAGAAAATAGATAAGAATGATATTAGTTTCAACAGGATAAACGCAGAGTTTCTGATTTAGGAAGGAGAGATTGCTTATTTCTAGATGAGATGAAGGAAGCCCTAGTGTTTGTGAGTGCATGGATGAGTGTGTGTGTGTGTGTGTGTTTGGGGGAGAGAACACACTGAGGTGTTTTTTTAAGTTGGGTCTTCACAATACTTAAGCAATGCTAGGTTGCATTAAAGGACATATTTCTAGTCAAGAAAACTATAAATACAGAGTCATGAAAAAACATGACACACCTGGCGGGAAAGTGAGAAGCTCACTGTGACAAGAATTAAGGTGTGAGGGGACAATAGTAAAATGTGATGTTGGAAACAGGATGGAACTTGTGTGTGAAAAGTTTGATGCAGCATAATATAAGGGTAATTCTTGTCCTCTGCCCAATTGCCAATCACCTGGATGTCTCTTCTTCCATATACAGATCCTGATTCCAAGGCTAGTCTCTGCTGTGGCCAATCAGAATAGCCTCTTCTAGAGAAACTGGCCAGAGTGATGTGTCCAAGGATGGATGTAGGATTTAGGCCAAGCTACAGAAACTGAGTACAGCAATGATCCAAAGACTGGCCTACACCAAACATTGTCTAGATATGTCCTAGGATTCTTCTTATTGGATTTTGATGAAAGAAAGAAAGAAATAGAGGAAAAAAGGTTCTTTTCCCCTTTCTGATGGCAATATGTAAGCCCAACACTATCAGCAGTTATGTTCCCACCATGATGAAAAAACTTGTCCAAAGTAGGGTAAATTCAACATCTAAAGAACAGAAGAGGCATGAAAACCAAGGAGATATCTTCCTCAGTGTTTTGTTCTTTTAATCTAGTTGTTCCTGTTATAGCTCTTCATAAGAACATGGCTAAATAAGACAATGCTTTCATACCCAAGCTAATTAAAATTGGATTTCTGTTACTTACAACCAAAACAGTATGTTTGTGTTTTGTGTTTATCTTTTATTTTTTAAATCATATTAAATATTTTAAAAATTTCAGGAACTTTATTTTGGTATTCTAAACATATTAATGGTTTTTATGTACTTTTGGAAGTTGAGGTAGCATTCAGGTTTTTAACAGGTAAACGGAATAAACTCTATTAAGACTTCTACTTCTGTTAATGACAGGCTGGCTGGTAAACACAAATTAATACTGCTACTGAGGGCAACTAGAAATCTGGATACAATGTTATATAAACTACTGCATTTTAAGTCTTTTGAGAGCTAACAAGAGAGTGAATAATTACCAGGTCAGGAGACTTAGGATGACAGAAGACCAGGAAGATAAGTCTGACTTTTGGGGCTACTTTTCTGAGAAATCTGGAGGTTCAGCTAAGAAGGAATTTAGATATTCTCACAGCATTAGAAAAAGATGGAATCGAGGTATAGTACATTTACCTACTATGGTGAGGTAGTAGGTAAAACTATCTCTTTGGGATGAGTCATGAAAAGGCTTAATTTTAGAAGTAATGTTGAATTAAAAGTGAACGTCTCTTTACTGGGACTGCAGCTGAGCTTTAAGCCATCATACCTAGAATCGAATCGAGGCACTCCTGCATTTCTAGTGCAGCCAGGTGCCTGGCAGGAGCTAACATAAATCCTCTCTGCAGAAAAATGACATCATGCTAGGACTCAAATTATTTCTCCAATTAAAAAAATGCTATTTTACCACATAATCCAAAATACTGCACAAGGCAATAAATCAACAAGTATGAAACCCTCCAGGTACCACATACAAGAGAAACAGAGTAATATGACCTCCAGATAGCAGAATCGATTTTAAAGTGACTAAGTTTATTATATTCAAAGAGACAGAGGAACAAGATTGGACATGTTGGCAGAGAAGTGGAGCCATAAAAAATGGTGACATGAAAACTCTAGAACCAGTAAGTATGATAATTAAAATTAAAAACTCAATGGATAGGTTTAAAGGCAAAATAGCAACAATTGCAGAACTATTTTGTAAACTTGAAAATGATTTGGAATAAAATATGTAGAATAAAGCATAAGACATAAAATGATAAAAGTGCCAAAAAGAAGGTAAGGAACAGGGAATAGAATGTAATGGTGTATTATTTTAGGTAACTGGAACAAAGCAAGAAGAGGAGAAAGGGCTAACTGCGTTATTGGAAACAGTATCGACTAAAAGCATTCCAAAATTTATTGAGAACATTAAGCTATGGACTGAAGAGAACTTACAAAACTGGAAGCATGACAAATAAAAAAAATTCACATCTAAACACATCATGGTAACCCTACCAAAAACTAAAGATAAAGAAAATATCTTAAGAGGTAGAAAAGAGAGGATTAACTTCAAAGTAGCAACAATTATGCTGACAGCTAACTTTTCTAAAGTTAAAAAATGAAGCTGAAGAAGTAAAATGATATTTTTATATGCTTAAAAATACATGCCAACCTAGAGTTCTCTACCAAAATACAACATTCTTCTAGAATGAAGGTGAAATAGAGATATTACAAATAAATGCAAACTATAAAAATTTGTCAGCAACAGACCCATATACATATATATTCTCTGAAAGGACCACATATACAAAGTGACCCTCAAATGCTGAAGGAGTCAGGAAACTAAAAAAGGAGGCAGACAAATTCATTTTGTCAGTATTAGGTGATATATTGAGAGAACTTACAGACGGAAGCATGGTTGAGAGCGGCAGCAAGACAGACAGATCTCCACACTGCTACTTCCCAGACTCAAAGCTTATATACCATAGGGAAAGGGCGTATGTGCTCCAGCAAGACAATTTAAAGACAATTCTTGCCATTCTCTCAAACAGGCAAGAATGCTATGTGCGTCATAGCCTATAATTTGTGTGACAGCATTAAGGTTTGACATGTTCTTACACTAAGGACAATAAATACACCAGAATCAGGAGGCACTCATGGAACTGAGGTTAACAGAAGTCAGCATGGCAGACTACCATCCAACATGGAGTCACTTTTGTTTTCACATACACAATGGAATATTGTTCAGCCAAAAAAACAGAAAAAGTGAAATTCTGTCATTTACAACATGGATGGAACTGAAGGTCATTATGTTAAATGAAACAATCAAGAACAGAAAGATAAATATCACGTTTTCACTCATATGTAGGAGATAGGAAAGCAGATCTCACAAAGATAGAGAGTAGATTGGTGATTACCAAAGACTGGGAATATAGTGAGGAGGGAGATATGAAGAGAGATTGATTCATGGGTTCAAATATACAGTTTGATAAAAGAAATAATAGGACCTAGTATTTGGTAGATCAGTAGGGTAACTATGTTTTACAATAAAATAAAGAGCAACAAAAAATAATAAATATGCAAATATCTAAATAAATATCAATGCTATAAAACATAAATAATTTTTTAGAATAAATATATTAAAAAATTAAATACCCAATGATAATAGCATATACTAAATGGCCAAATAAATTGAGTTACAGTGTTCAAAGATTCTTTTATTATCAGTAACAAAGGAAAAATATCAACTAATATTAAAGTTTCAAAAGTAAAAGATCTATGTTGTGAGATCTAGAATAAATTCTAAAAATAGTAGAAGAATATACAACTTTCAGCTGAGCACTGTGGCTCACACCTGTAATCCCAGCACTCTGGGAAGCCGAGGTAGGTGGATTACCTGAGGTCAGGAGTTTGAGACCAGCCTGGCCAACATGGTGAAACCCCGTCTCTTCTAAAAATACAAAAATTAGCTGGGCATGGTGGCTGGCACCTGTAATCCCAGCTACTCAGGAGGCTGAGGCAGGAGAATTGCTTGAACCCTGGAGGCAGACGTTGCAGTGAGCCGAGAGCCAAGATGGCACCACTGCACTCAGGCCTGGGTGACAATAATGAGACGCCATCTCAAAAAAAAAAGAGAAAGAAAAAGAATATAAAACTTTTAGTTTGATGAAAAATAATACTTCATCACTATAAGACAGTCAAGAAAAGTCAGAAGGATCACAGAAAGATGGTAGATTGAAAAACAAAATTTAAATAATAATACATTATAAGTAGGTTAGATTTAAAACATAAAAGAAGATCAAACAAAATATCTCAATTTAAAAAATGTGCAAACTATATGGATAAAGAAAAGTTGAAAGCAAAAGGAGGGAAATATATATGAGAGGCAAATAATCTCAAAATAATGCTGGTATTATCATATAATTATCATAAAAAGCAATCTCTACATCAAGAAAAATTGCTAACAACAAAAAAGATACTTCATAGCAACAAAAGGTTTAATTCACTAGGAATATATAAAATATCTTAAATTTGTAAACACCTAATACTATAGTTTCAAAGTATAGAAAGCAAATTTTTGGAGAAATAAAGAAAAACTACTCAATAACAATTTGAAATTGTAACACAGCCTTCGCACTATAAAAAAAATTAGCAGACTGAATCAATAAATAAATAAATACTGAAGATAAACACAAGTAGAACAATACCATTCACTGAAAAATATATAAAATATATATAAAAATATACAAAAGCTACAGAACAAACTTATTTTCAAAAACTCTAGCATATTTGCAAAAGCTGATCACTTGTTGGACTTTAATACACTTAAAAGAATTAAAATTATAAAAAATAGTATATGTACATAATGCAATTAAGCAGCTAATATCATGATTGTTGGAGAATTTCTATTCCTAAATGGATATATTAGGAAAGAAAAAAAGACTAAGAGCAATGAGCAAATTGTATTTACCAGGAATATGGTTGTAAACTTAACAACATTCAAAAGATTCTATGATACATTAGAATTAATAAGTTAATTACATTAGGCATCTGACAAAGGCCTGATATCCAGCATCTATAGTGAACTTAAAACAATTTACAAGAGAAAAACAACCCCATTAAAAAGTAGACAAAGGACACAAACAGATACTTTTCAAAATAGGACATACATGTGGCCAAAAACAGTATGAAAAAAGTTCAATATTACTGATCATCAGAGAAATGCAAATCAAAACCACAGTGAGATACCATCTCACACTAGTCAGAATGACTATTACTAAAAAGTCAAAAAATAACAGAGGCTGGAGAGGTTGCAGAGAAAAGGGAACACTTACGAACTGTTGGGTGTGAGTTGAAATTAGCTCAATTATTGTGGAAAGCAGTATAGCAATTCCTTAAGCATAAAATCAGAACTACCATTTGACCCAGCAATCCCATTACTGGGTCTATATCTGAAGGAATACCTAAATTCTCCCATAAAGACACACGCATATGAATGTTCATTGCAGCACTATTCATAATAGCAAAGACATGAAATCAGCCTAAATGCCCATCAATGATTGATTGGATAAAGAAACATATATGCCATGGAATACTATGCAGCCATGAAAAAGAACAAGATCATGTATTTTGTGGGAACATGGATGGAGCTGGAGGCTATTATCCTTAGCAAACTAGCACAAGAACAGAAAAACAAATACTGCATGTTCTCACTTGTCAGTAGGAGATAAATGAGGAGAACACATAAACACAAACAAGGGAATAACAGACACTTGGGTATACTTGAGGATAGGAGGTGGCAAAAAGGAGAGCAGTAGAAAAAATAACTAATAGTTATTAGGCTTAATACCTTGGTGATGAAATAATCTGTAAAACAAACCCTCGTGACATGAGTTACCTATAAAACAAACCTTCTTATGTATCCCTGAACCTAAAATAAAAGTTTAAAAAAATTAAGTTTTGAAATATTTCTAAAAAATCTACAAAAATAATTGCATTTCTATATGCTAGAAATCAAAATAATTTTAGAAAGTGATATGTGTCCCCACCAAAATTTTACCTTGAATTATAATAATCCCCACGTGTCAATGGTGGAACCCAGTTGGGATAACTGAATCATGGGGGCAATTTCCCCTATGTAGTTCTAGCGATAGTGAGTGATTTTGCACAGGATCTTATGGTTTCGTAAAAGGCTTCTCCTTTCACTCAGCACCCATTCAGTTTCCTGCCGCCTTGTGAAGAGGTGCCTTCTGCCATGATTGTAAGTTTCCTGAGGCCTCCCCAGCAATGCTCCCAGTGAGTCAATTAAATCTCTTTTCTTTATAAATTACCCAGTTTCAGGTATTTCTTCATAGCAACATGAGAATGGACCAAGACAGAAGGTAATATTTTACATTAAAATGAAACAAAAGTTAAATACCTACAAATAAATATAATAATGTGTAAAACCTATATGAAGAAATATATAAAATATTTTGAAAAATGAAGGACAACCTAAGTAAATAGAAGGAAATATTATTTTCATGAATTAAAAGTCTCTATATCATTGAGCTGCAAATTTTTCCCAATTCATAGATAGGGTAGCCAAATTATTATTAGTTCAGTGAAAGAAGGCATTAAATAGTGATGTATTGACCAAAAGATATTAGTTTTAATTTATTAGTGGACTTATAAAGTATTTCTGGTCAATTTTCTTCTAATGCCATACTCTTCCTAAAAAAGATAATAATCTAAAATGGTATACACATAAGAAAAAATATTTTTATATGTATTATCTAAACCTTAAAAATCATAAAAGCAGAATTATTTGTGCTATATATTCATATACTTTAGTCTATTTATTAGCTCCCCTTCTCTCTCTAATACCATGTCACTGGCATTTTCTGAAAATATTATTTCTATTGAATATGCTGTTATTATCTTTAAATTTTTATAAAATTACTTGTAATTATTTGTACAATTTTATTTCACGGCTATAAATGTTTAAATTGACAGCACTTTCATTGATTCTTCCTATAGGTGATATTTTAATTGTGAAAATACTCTAAAAACATGGGTAAAATACATTACTTAAATTCTGCTAAATGGGTCATACTCTTAATTTTCATTTTTATTTATCAATAAACTTTATTTTTAAAAGCAGCTTTAGGTTTACAGCAAAAAATGAACAGAAACTACATAGAGTCCCCATGTACCACCTCTTTTCAAACACAAAACTTCTTCCACTATCAACATCCTGCACCAGAGTGGTACAGTTGTTACAATGGATGAACCTGCATTGACACATCATTATCATCCTTTCCATAGTATACCTTAGGATTCACTCTTGTTGTATATTCTATGGGTTTTGACATATGTATAATGAGGATACACACTATTGCATTATGGCACAGAATGGTTTCATTGCCCCCCCCCAAAAAAACTGTCTATGTCCTGCCTGTTCATCCCTCCTGATACAGCAAGCCCTGTCAATCACTCATTTTTATTATCTCCATAATTTTGCCTTTTCCATATGCCTGATATTTGAAACCATAGAGTATGTAGCCTTTTCAGATTTGATTATTTCATTTAGTAATATGCATATGAATTTCTTGCATGTATTTTCATGGCTTGATATTTCATTTCTTTCTAGCATGGCATAATATTCCATTGTCTGAATACAACAGTTTATTTACCTACTCACTTACTGAAGGACATCTTGGTTACTTACAAATTTTGGCGATTATAAATAAAACTGCTGTAAACATTCATGTGCAAGTTTTCTGTGTGAACATAAGTTTTTAAATCATTTGGGCAAGTACCAAGGAGCATGATAGCTGGATCTCATGGTAAAAGTATCTTTAGTTTTGTAGCCAACTGCCAAGCTGTCTTCCAAAGTGGCTACATAGTTTTGCATTCCTAACAGCAACAAATGAGAGTTCCTGTTGCTCCATATGCTCACCGACATTTGGTGTTGTCAGTGTTTTGGATTTGGGCCATTCAAAGAGGTGTGTAGTGGTATCTCAGCGTTGTTTAGTTTTGCAGTTCCCTAATGACATATGATGTTGACATCTTTTTATACCCTTTCTTGCCATCTATGTATCTTCTTTTTTGGGGTGTATTTTTAGGTCTTTTGCCCATTTAAAAAAATCAAGCTGTTGGTCTTTTTATTTTTGAGTTTTAAAAGTTCTTTACATATTTTGGACAATAGTCTTTCATCAGATTTGTCTTTTGTAAATATTTTCTCCCAGTCTGTGGCTTGTCTTCTCATTCTCTTGACATTGTTTTGCAGGGCAGAAATTTCAGTGTAATAAAATCCATCTTACCAATTAAGCAGAAATTTCAATTAATAAAGTCCAGCTTACCAATTATTTCTTTCAGGGATTGTGCCTTTGGTGTTACATCTAAACAGTCATCATCATACCCAAATTCTAGGTTTTCTCCCATGCAATCTTCTAGGCATTTTATAGTTTTGCATTTTACATGTAAGTCTGTGGTCCATTTTGAGTTAATTTTCATGAACAATATAAAATCTGTGTCTAAATTAACTTATTGCATATGTTATTCTATTACCATTTATTGAAAAGATTATCTTTGATCCATTGTATTGACTTTGTTCCTTGTCAAAGATCAGTTGACTATGTTAGTCAATTTCTGGGCTCTTTATACTCTTCCATTGATTTAGCTGTCTATTCTTAATGGAAAAGTTTCTAGTTTTTCACCATGAAGTATGATGTTAGCTGCAGGTTTTTTGTAGATAGTCTTCATCAAGTGATGATATTTCCTTCTATTTTTGGTGTATTGAGAGTTGTTATCAAGGATGGGTGTTAGAGTTTAGTCAATTTTTTTTTTTGGTATCTAATGACATGATCATGTAATTTTTCTCTTACCTTACTGATGTGTTGAATTACATTGATTGGTTTTCAAATGCTGACCTAGACTTGTATACTTGATATTATCCCACTCGGTTGTGGTATATAATTATTTTTATACATTACTGGATTTGATTTCTTAGTATTTTGTTGCATCTGTGTGTTCATGAGAGGTATTGGTCTGTAAGTTTCTTTTGTAATGTCTTTGGCTTTAATATTCAGGTAATTCTGACCTAATAGAATAAGTTAGGAAGTACTTACTCAGCTTCTACCATTTCAATGTGATTGTAGAGAACTGATATAACTTCCTTCTTGAATGTTTGGCAGAACACATCTAGTCCTGAAACTTTGTGTTTTAAAGGGTTATTAATTATTGATTAAATAGGATTATTCAGATTTTCTATTTCTTCTTGTGTGAGTTTTGGTAGATTGTGCCTTTGTAGGAATTGGTCCATTTCATCTAGGTTAACAAATATGTGGGCATAGAATTATTAAAATGCCTATAACCAAATATTTTTATAAATATTAACTCTGCCACTTTTAAAAGCACTATTTTTTTGACAAATGTTTTCTTAAGGAATAATTTGTTAGATAAACCAAAGACACAGGCGGGCAGCTTGCAGAGACAGCGAAGTCAAGTAATTTCCTGCCACCACCCTAAATCAAAATAAGTTAGCTACTCCTAGCTCTTCATGTTTGAGTTCAGTTCATCAATGAGCATTCTGCTTGTTGCCTTTGAATGAGAGGCATTATTAGCATTGTGACCAGAAAAGGTTGATGAAAAGAGGTGGATCATTGCTAGTCATTTTTTCAATTTAACCGTGTGTAAAAGTGAAACATCTGTTCACTACCCATGTGTCTCATCTACTTCTAGTTGAAAAGATAATGTTTTTGACAAATGGTACTACTACTTCTAGATGAAACCATGCAGAAGCTTGAATTACAAAGTAGAAGTATGCCCTTTCTAGCTTATCATAATTCAATAACATGAATGGTGAAAAGGTGAAAAATCTCATACTAATGTGTAACTAGATAGGATATACTAGGGCTACAGATGTAAACTGTGACTGTCCCAGGCAAACTAGACAGAATGTCATATTTTCTATAATTCAATGCAATCTTAGTGAGAATACTAACAGATATTCCAGTGGTACCTAACAAACTAATTTAAAAATTTAAATGAAAATGTCAAAGAAATAACCAAAATGCTCTTGAAAAAAAGGACAAGGTAATATGACTTGCTCTATTGGAAATTAAGCCTTATTACAAAGCTACAGTAATTAAAATTACATGGTACTAGTATAAGGACAAATAAATAGATAAATGGAATAATTAATATATGAATAGTTGAATTATGAGGAATTTGACACCGTAGAGCTGTAGGATAATGCTTATTTTCAATATTTGTACTAGGACAGTTGTATACTGTTACAAAAAACCCTAAATATTAAATGTAAAATAGCAAAGGTTCTAAAATATAATATATAGGGATATAACATCAACAATTGAGCAAAGAGAAAAATTTCTTACAAGAATTTAAAAAGCAGTAAACATAAAAGAAATGAGAGATAAATTAAAAATTTTTATTCATCAAAATTCACATTAAGACAGTAAAGAGGCAAGTCAGAAAGCTAGATAAGACATTTGCAGCACATACAACCAATAATTGCTAATGATTAATAAAAAAGACAACACAATAGAAAAAAGGTCAAGGGATTTTAAAAAGCATTTTTTTGAGATAGATGAGTATCACTCTGTCACCCAGGCTGGAGTGCAATGGCACAATCTTGGCTCACTGCAACCTCTGCCTCCTGGGTTCAAGCAATTTCCTGCATCAGCCTCCTGAGTAGCTGGGATTACAGGTGTGCACTACAACACCTGCCTAATTTTTTGTATTTTTAGTAGATAAGGGGTTTCACCATGTTTGTCAGGCTAGTCTTGAAACTCCTGACCTCGTGATCTGCCCACCTCGGCCTCCCTAAGTGCTGGGATTACAGGCGTGAGCCACTGAATCCAGTCTTAAAAAGCATTTTCAAAAAAAAAAAAAAAAATAGCCAAATTGTCAATAATCATATGAAAAAGTGCTCAAGCTCATTGATAATCATGGAAATGCTAATTAAAACTACAATGAGATACTGCTAGACACTCAGCAGATTGGCTCAAATTTAAAAAGGATTCAAATCACAAATTTTGGTGAAGATGTGAAGTAATAAGAACTCTGTTTAACTGCTGATAGGACTATAAATCAATACTACTTTGCAAAACCGTTTGGCAATATCTGCTAATTTTGCAGATAAACCTAATCTAAGATGTAGTAATTGCACTCCTAAGTACAATACCATCAGAAATGCACATATATGAACCCGAGAGACATGCATGAGAATGTTACAGCAGCATTGTGTGTAATTGTCTCAACTGGAAGCAACTCAAACATCAAATATTCATCAACAAAGGACTAGATAGGTAAAATATGGTCTGTTCATACAAGAAAATGTTATATGGCACCAAAAATTTAAAAAACTGCTTCTTTTCTCACAGCAACATAATACTGTAAAAAGTATGGGAAAATGTAGACAGACAAGAATAGTGTATGTTTTACAATATTTACATACACTAAAGATAAAAACAAAAACAGCTATCTAAAGTGATTTGGGGATACATACTTAACTGGTTAAAGCATAAAGCAAAACAAAAGGTGAATAAAATGAAATAATGCTAGTGATGACATTTAAAGATGGGAGCAATTCAGTGGGGTGAAAGCAAGCCTCTAATGCACTGCAATCTTGATCTGATGGTGGTTGCAGGGGTGTTCACTATAATAAATGATTGAGGAGAATGTTTTCTGTTTTATGAATTTTTCTATATTTTGCTGTAGTTCAAATTTTTTTTTGAAAAAGATAACTCTGTAATAGTTTCTCGTTTAGTGTTCATCTCAGTTCATTGTTTAGAGTATCACAAGCTCAGCCATATTTGCCTGTATCTTCTTCAAAGCTTACCATGAAAATACTTAATGGCTAATTGGGTAGAGGTTGAAGTGAGGATTTCTTAAAATTTTTAAAACTAAAAGCAACAAATTATTAAATAGTAAGTATGGTGCTGAGTGGCATTTCTCCATTCAGAATCACATGAGAACAGAGCATGATCAAGAAAACTGAAAAAACAGTGAAAGGCTACATCAACTCCCCATATAAGAATATCTGGAGCTGGGTGCAGTGGCTCATGCCTGTAATCCCAGTTCTTTGGGAAGCTGATGCAGGAGGATCACTTGAGGCCAGGAGTTCCAGACTAGCCTGGGTATTATTGTATGACCCTGCTTCTACAAAAAATAAAAAGAAAATTAGCCAAGTGTGGTGGCAGGTGGCTATAGTCCTAGCTACTTGGGAGACAGGCGGGAATATTACTTAAGCCCAAGAGTTGGGGGCTAGAGAGAGCTGTGACTACATCACTGCACTCCAGCAGGATGGGTGACAGAGTGAGACTCTGTCTCAAAAAAATAAAATAAGAAGGAAAAGAAGCAAAAGAGGAAGAGGAGGAAAAACGATAATGAAGACGACGATGACGAAGATCTGTTTCTACTTATTCTTTCATGATTACTGCAGTCTGATTATCTCAAGATCTTTCCAATTATGAAACAAAAAGAGATCTGAAGTTACATCACAGCATTATGGTTTCTGCTTAGATTATTAAAACTTTATTTAAGACAGGATTTTTTTTTTTTGTCAAACTTTGGTAATTAAAATGATATTATTGTCAACTAGCTTTAGTTAACTTCAGTGACAGAAAATTCAGTTCCAGGAAAAATTTTCATTGATTCTGTGACTGAATTTAAAGAACAAAGAGGCTAGGTGTGGTGGCTCATGCCTGTAATCCCAGCACTTTGGGAGGCTGAGGTGGGCTGGGTGGATCACCTAAGGTCAGGAGTTCAAGACCAGTCTTGCCAACATGGCAAAACCGTGTCTCCATGAAAAAAAATACAAAAATTAGCCAGCATGGTGGCAGGCACCTGTAATCTCAGCTACTTGGAAGGCTGAGGCAAGGAGAATCGCTTGACCCACGTGGTGGAAACTGCAGTGAGCCAAGATCAGGCCACTGCACTCCAGTCTGAGCGACAGACCGAGTCTACACCTGCAAAAAAAAAAAAAAAGAGAGCAGCTGGGCGCAGTGTCTCGCGCCTGTAATCCCAGCACTTTGGTAGGCCAAGGCGGGCGGATCCTGGCCAACACGGTGAAACCCCGTCACTACTAAAAATACAAAAAAATTAGCCAGGCGTGGTGGCATGCGCCTGTGGTCCCAGCTACTTGGGAGGCTGAGGCGGAAGAATTGTTTGAATCCAGGAGGCAGAGGTTGCAGTGATCCTCCAGCCTGGTGACAGAACAAGACTCCATCCCCCAAAAAATAAATAATAAATAAATAAAGAGCAAAGAGAAACATCTTAACTTTATGTATGAATTTATTCTACAGAGAAAGAAAAAGTACATGTTAAGATCTATTATAAATGATTATATAATTATTAAAAATCAAGATTATCTAAAACTTTGTCTACAGTATACGCTACTAGTCATCAACAAACAAAAATACACAGGAGATATTAAATAATAAGACATTTGTTGATTTTAAATTTTGTCTCACGATTTAAACAATATAAAAAAGGAAGGACATTTGTGAATTTTGATAAAGAATTTCAGAATATTTATCATCAATAGAATTGGAAAACATTTTAATGAAAGAAACACTCTATCAACTGAAAAGCAGTCATATGATTTTACCATTAGGATACAGAAATGCTCTTAGGATGAATACTTTCCATACAACAATAAAGGTAGAAGTCAGAAAAAAATTGAGTGGAAATCAAGGCAGTGGAGGCATCACTTGTTTCCAAATATCCACTCTTCCTTTTTCTTTTAGTATAAAGCCCCTAAATTTAGCTAGATATATGGCTGTCCTAACAAGACTATATTTCTCACTCTTCCTTGCAGTTATGTGTGGCCATGTGTCTAAATTTTGGCCAATAGAATGTGACGTTTGTGACCTCTGTGCTATCTACATCCTCTTCTCCCCTTCCCACTTTTAGAAAAGCAGCCATGAGGAGTTGAGCTAGAGAGATATTTTTAGACCACGAGGCAGAAGCCGGATGTTAAGGCTGGCAAAACAATGAGATAAAAGAAGTCTGAGTTCCTGCCATTGGAACAGTTATATCAGCTGTTGAATTCTGCTTCAGACTGTTGCATAAGACAGAAATAAACTCTATCTATAAGCCAGTGCCATTTTGGTCTTTTTTTTTCCCCTTAAAGTGGAACCTGGCCTAATTAACACTGTAAGCATTGACTCGTCTTGAGAAGTTAAGCAGTGACAAGGAGGAAGAAGTAAGAAAAATAAAAGATCCTTTTTAGGGAGAGACTAACACATCTTCGTAGGCTGAAACTCTAATGAGAAAACAGAGCCCTTCGTTATACAATCAGAAAGAAACGCAAAGATTCAGTAAATGATTCTATAGTGACAGAAACCTGATCAGTAGTATCCTGTGATCAGGGGTAAAGTGAGGGATTGCTGCAGAATTACAGAGACTGGAGAGACCATTGAGGTTACAGAAGGAGTTGATTTTAGGGGTACACCAACCCAGCTGGTTCTCTGACCGGGAACAAAATGGCTAAGCCCTTAACAAAGGCAGGGTTTGACTTTTGTCCGTGAAGAAAGTACACAGTGGAGCTAAAACAAATTTGCAGGTGTAGAACAAAGGCAATTCATTAAGCAATGATAGGCACCTAACTTAGGCTTACATATGACAGTTGCTCTGTGACCCAGATGTTCGCGATCTGTAGAGCTCAAGGATTCTAGCACGGGCCTTATCTATTGCCTTCTGCTACTGTGCCCAGAAAGCCAGAGTCCCACCTGCTTGGGCATTTCTTAGGACTTTCACTGTGTTACAGAAATGTACATTTATTAGCTATAAAGAACAAAAATATAAGAATTTATAAACTTATAAAACTTACAAAACAGGATGCAATCCCATAGGAGGGGAAATAACTTAGGGAAGTTTGCTTAGAAAAATTTAATTTCTGCTTCTCTTTCCTGCATTAATTTTTATTTTCATTAATTTTTCCTATTCAGGATGACTGCAAAGGAGAACAAGAGCACCTTTTTGGATGATGAACTCTTGCTCTATTTTGTTTGGAATCATAGTACGTTAGTATATACATTTATCAAAACCACTGGAAGTGGTTTAATATTGGTTCATTTTATTGTATGTATATTATATCTCAATGAAGTTGAGTTTTAAGAGTTTTAAAAGTTAACACAATTAAATAACACAATTAAGAGTCTAACCCAGAGAATGAACAGAAATCTACATCAAAGTAAGTCATTATGACATTTTTAAACTATCAGCTACAGAGGAGATCCTATTTAAAAAAAAAAAAGAAGAAGAAGAAAAACAAGATAAAAGATTATAAACAAAAGATCCAAAATCAGCATAGTATCAGATTTCTTTGTAGCAATATTGGAATGTTAGAAGAAACACCTTCCAATGCCATGAAGTGGCATGAGTTTTTTCAAAACTCTGAAAAAATATCTTAGTAGCAGCCACACTGATAATTGATTATGAGGACAGAATGCTGACACTTTCAGACATGCCAGAATTTCAAAGACTTTACTTCCTAAGTATCCATGTGTTAAAAAATAATGGAGAATGTGTTTCACCAATGAAAGCATAAACCAAAAATGTAGAAGATGGCAGGTTCAGGTAACAGGGATTGCAACAAAGAAAAGGGCAAAGTATTCCTTCAGTAAGAGGAAACTGCAGGACTACGGGACTTCAGGCGTAGAAACTAACCAATCTAGACTGAAGCCAGGACAGAATGCTCCAGGAAGGCCATCTCTAAGGAGCAAGAGTTCTCTTGAGAAGTCTGGACCATACAAAACCAAACACAGCAGTTATTAATGCCAAGGCAAATGGAAAGATTTAAAAAAAGGAATGAAATTTTAACATACTAGGTAGCTCAGCTGTGAGCAACATATTAAACTGTAAACCCAATACAATGATTTCATTGAGGACTGCAATTATAACTTTACTGGTGGATAAGAAAGTTTTGTATAGGGGAAGATCTTAGGCCTAAATCCTCATCTTCCATAAAGAGAAGTTAATAGATAATACTCACAATTAAAATCATAAATAAAGATGCAGCTGTGTAGGCCTGTTAATAAGGAAAAAAGAAGAAAATATCAAAATAAATGGCCGAAGCAGTTGACCATATTTGCCTCAGAAACATGAGAATCAAGTCCAGGAGGGGCGGGGCAGCGCCTGCTGGTTTTTTGTTGTTGTATCTTGAGGTCAATTTTAACTAAGCACAAGTATTACCTTAAAAGAATAATTTGGAAATGAAATTCAGTTAATGCAAGGATCGAAACCTGTGCGTATAATGCCTGACGCTAACCTTTTGTGTTTTTATTGGTACAAGAAGATAGACAGAGGGCATGAAGGAAGAAAGATGCCAAAAAAAAGTGGAAAGGCCAGAAATGATAACTCAAGGGGATGGAAGACAATGTTCACCGACTTCACGATAGTACCTAATGCCCCATTGTGTGTGGAGAAATAGACAGTGTCCCCAGAGGTGTTTTCTTTCATCCCTGGCTTGCTGATAAGCATGTGTGGGACCAGTAAATTAAAAAATACTTAGCTAGAAAGAGGGAGCACAGTGCAGCTGAAAGACCATGAACATTGAAATGGATCTGAATTCTAATTCCCTCTTTCCCTTATCAGCATAGTCAGCTGAAGCAAATTACTTCAGCAATTTTCTGACAGGCAATGTGGAGGTAATGATATCTCCGACACTGAATTGATGTGAGAATCAAGACTGAAAATATAAAGCACCACACTCAAGGCTTCACCCAAAGCAGATGCTAATAAATATTATTTTCTTTCGTTCTTCCGCCCTTGGTTTCTACCATTTGTAGTAAGTGACTATCAGTTGATTGTGTGCATGCAAATTTCCTCCTCCCTTTCCCTCTCTTTATCTTTCCCTCCCCCATTCAATCCAATTGACGGTCAACTCTAAACTTCCAAATGCCACAAAATCTGAAACAAGTTAAAATTAATTTCTTAGGAACTCACTGCTTCTCTTCACAAGCTCCTCTACAAAAACAGTATTTCCTGGGTTAGTTTTCCTAAGTAACATTTGCCTCCACTGCAAGGCTATGAAACCGTATTGGCACAGGATAGCAGAAAAATACATAAAATTAATTAGGGAATTGAGACCATAAAAAGCACTGGTCACTTTTCTCTGCTCTTCACACTTCCTCGCAGACACAGTGATAATAAATTGATCTTAAGGATAGTCACAAATGCTATGGATTTCACTGAATAAATTCCAAAGATCTAATTCTACTACCATGTTATTTTATAGTTTCAAGGGGATGCCAAAAGGCTTGCTTGATTACATTTTTCTTGTTTCCTTTTCCATATCGTTTCGAAGTTTCTAACGTTCTTGTTTCAAAGCTGGAAGTTGCTCCTTCCCTGAATAGCTTCTTCCATCTAACATTACAAAGGAGACAACAAAGTCGGACCACAGTTCCATTTTCATTTGAAACTTATTCAATTAAAGTCAGCAAATAATTTTGAGGACATTTGAGAAGAACTGTGTTCAGCAATGAGGTGGTTAAAATAATAAATAAGGTAGAGACCTTGTCTTCAAAATAATGTTCCAAAGCACAAAGTGACACAAATACCCAAGTCAGTCCAATACACATAGGATCAATCCGTGTGCCCCCATCAGGAGATATAATTTTATATAGCTCCAAAAAAGAGATCACACTTAATTAAGAGGATTCTTGAGTCCAGTATATGTGTCAGTCACTTTCGGCTGTATTATCTTGCTCAATTCTCACAGCAACAGTAAGATAAAAAGTTACAAATTTGATCTAGAATTCAGGTTTTCTGTGTTCTAATTCATTGCATAAAAGCATAGTTTCAGTTGTTAACGTCCTTCAAAAAAACAAAAATAAAAACCCCTCCTAGAAATCCTTTTATTATTGCTGTATAGCGTCAATTTTGCTGGTAAGAGCGATACTTAAGAAAATCATCTCACCTGGTGGTCAGGCTCCAGCAGGTGATCTCCATTATCTCCATATTTGTTCAGTTCTTGTCATTTTATTTTCTAAGCTTCCATTTACAGGGAATAGATTAAAATTTTCCATCTTTAGTGAATCTTCTTTGTGTTATGGAGCACACCATGATTTCAATGAACCAAACTTTTCAGACTTAGCCCAAATCTAAGTAAAAGGATCCTCCATGTGCTCATTTTTAATATCTGCCTTGAAAATTATCTGAGAAGTACAGCTACTTTTGTACACCCCGTATGTTAAGGGCTTTAAGGCACCTGAATGAATTATATATTTTTTAAAAACCTGCACCATACATTTTCTATAATTAACTAGCATGAGGCTATGGTTAAGTAACAAGACTTAAAAGGATTCTTTAAAGCTAACGAATGGCACAGTTAATTATATGAGTATAAAAAAATTGGAATCTGTGGCAACATACTGTAAGTTACAAACTTATCCTTGATGAGGGACTGTGTTAAAGGAACTTCCTGGGTCAGCTAGTGGCTTTGTTTCAAGCACAGGAATTTTCCCGCCTCTGGCCTGCTAGGGCTTTATTTCCAGTGCGGGACTTTTCTGCCTCTGGCCAGCTAGGGCCTTTGCTTCCAGTCTTCCGCCTCTGGCTCTTAGGGGCCTTGTTCAAGGGCAGGGACTTTTCGCCACCCCTGAAGTAGAGGCTCAGTGACTCAGGATTTTAAAACAGTAACCAATCCGGTAAAGGATTCAAAGATCAATTAATCCAGAGAAAGTCTGAAAAACAAACAAACAAACAAAAAAAAACCCCTCATTGGACAAGAACAAGGATGGGGAAGGAATAACTCAGGGTTAAAAGGTCCAGTTGCCCAAGCCGGCAGCAGCAACCCCTCTGGGTCTCCTTCCACAGCCTAGAAGCTGTGTTTTCGCTCCGCTCTTTGGACACTCTTTGGGTCCAGGAGTTCTGTTCGAGGTGTTACAGCGACACTGAACCCCCTTCCCGTTCTTCGGGGTTGGAGAGGCCGAGAACCTAAGTTCCGGAGAATCTCATTGCCGCCAGTCCGGTTACACTAATAATTTTACTTGGTTATTTCGATTTGTGTGGGTTATTCCTTTTAACATCCACGTGACGGGCATCGGAGATTCCAACTACTCTAATTGACTTTCTACTTTTGTTTGCACTTTCAAACACCGCTTGCATTTTTGTTGGTTTTCAAAAGCAGACCTGCTCTCAGATGACTAATACCATTCGTTAAATATTGACAGTGACATAATGACATTTGCATACTTGACTGATCATTAATTCTGAAATATAAGATACAGGTAAAATAAACACTAAATATTAAAGGCAAAACTAAGTCACAATCCTAGTAAGACAGCCAGGCTGGCGGTGGGGTCCCTGGAGAAACAGCAACCAGCCTGCACACTGGGGTGCAGCCTCAGGAAGTTCGCACCTTTTCAGCAGGAGGAGCCGGGCCCCTTCTCTTCCCCTGTGGACCTGGGATTTGATCGGTTTAAGGGAAGTGCTCTAGTGGAGGGCAAGAGTCCCTGTTTTCCCCATTTTTTTCCCCTCTGTTTCCCCCCTTTTTTCCTTCTCACCCAACAAAGCCCTGCTTTGCTCACCCTTTAAACTGTCACGCTTGGGACAGACAAGAACCTTGCCTCTAGCTGAACTAAGGAAAGTCTTGCAACATTTTTGGTGTCTAAGGTGAGGCTTGAGAAGAGTGAGTGAAATGGGGACACAAAACCTCTCGCTGTTGCTTCTGAGCCTTTTCATCCTGGGACTTCTGAGGTTGGGGAAAACCATGCTCCCCACCCGCTGTGGCTCTAGGTCATTTTCAAGGCCTTTTCCTTTCTTTTTCCGAACCCACAGCTGAGCAGCAGCTCCCTGCCCTGCTGGGGCTGGGTCGCCTGGCCCAAGAATCCCGCAGGACAGCCAGCTGGCTGGTTCCTAGCCACTCGCTGCTGCCACAGCCGTCCCCTTCCCTGGCCCAGGGATTCAACTCTATTGGACAGTAATTAAGCTGAAACTTGTCTCCCTGGTGAAGGAAGCACTTGTATAGGAATAAGAGGCTCTTCCCCAGTTATTTTTAAACTGTTTTTTTTCTTTCTCCTTCTCTACCCTATCAGTAAGTTAACCCTTAACATTTTATTTTTTTCCTTTCAGAAGATGTTTTTTACTGGGGCAGGTCCCCCAGCTATCCCTGTTTGTACTCTCTGTAAAGTTTTGGTTGTGGAAAAGGATTTGTGGGGCTAGTCTTAGGTTGTGGCCAATCTGGTGTGCTTTGCATGTCTAGATAGTTTGTGAAGCAATCCTCCATCTCGCTTTACATCCTGGGGCATGGCCAGTAACCTGCGTGGCGAGGCTCTGTTTAGCAATCCTGCCTGAGGGGATGAGCCGTCTCCGATTAGACATCTGCGTGTTTTCCTAGCCCTATCTCTGAAAGGGCTGCATCCAGCGACTTGGTTTGCTTCTGCCTGTCTGTGTGTACTGTGTGTAGTATCTGTAAAAAGAGCTGTAATTAATTTGGTCTAAAGAAAAACAAATGCATGAATCTAGTATTTTTTAAAGGGAAGATAGAAGCTGTGATATCCTTCAGTTCACATGACTTTAATCTCCTTTTTTTAAGTCTCACTGTGTTGCCCAGGCTGGAGTGCAGTGGCACGATCTCAGCTCACCACAACCTCTGCCTCCTGCGTTCAACCAATTCTCCAGCCTCAGCCTCCTGAGTAGCTGTGACTATAGGCATGCACCACCATACTAGGCTAATTTTTGTATTTTTAGTAGAGACGAGGTTTCACCACGTTGGCCAGGCTGCTCTCAAACTCCTGACCTCATGATCTGCCCACCTCAGCCTCCCAAAGTGCTGAGATTACAGACTTGTGTCACTGTGCCGGGTCCTAATCTTTTAAGAAATATAAATAGCCCAAAAGATTACTGGTAAAATTCAGGTCAGATGCAAGGTTTTCTAAGTGTTTTGAGGTTACAAACTGCTTTTTGGGTTTTGAGAACTATTTGACTTGCCAGCTTCACAACTGGTAAGGTCTGGGGACATATGGAACTAACCACACCCTTAACTAAGAAGGCAGACCTTGGCTGCAGTTAGCACACAAAGCAACTTACCAAGTTTTACCTTAAAGTTAAAAATTGCTAGGAGTTAATTGAAACTACTAGAAATAGATGAATATGCAGGGTGTGTAAGAACAGCAAAATGTGTCTTTTAGGGAAAGGTTATAAGAAGGCATGGAAATGGAAAATTTTGCCTAGGGTTAAAGAATTGGGCAGGCATGACAAATAGAATTGGGCTGGGGCTTTCTCTTTCTTTTCAGTTCATTGTTTGCCCTGCTAGGAATTAGAAGACAGACACCAAGTCCCAGGAGAGTGTTATTTCTTTTCCTGCATGATGCGTGGTAGACTCCCTTTGTCGGCTTGTGCAGTCATACTGAGAAAATACATGAACAGAAACTGCCCAGGTGGAACAGCACGTAACCTAGTGAGTGACCGTACTCCGTTCTAGCAATGCTGCTTCAGAGTGCACCTGTGTCACTAGGTCCCAGGATCCCCTTGTCCCTGGAGTAGGGACTAACTGTAGCACAAAGTAATATGTGCCAATGCTATTTGTGAAATGTTTGGTCTTTCTAAATGACTAATGGATTTGTTGAGGGTTTTGCTTAAGTTTTGAACCAAATCCTAGAGCCAGCTGATAATATTTAATAATCTGGAGGATAGAATAATGACGTACCAGTAAATAGAGATTCCTCTTTTTGATGTATGCTAGGTTATGGAAGATATAAAATATTCAACTTTTTCCTCCTTTTTCTGGACTTTGTATTTTATTGCATGTTCCCTTCATTTTAAATCAATAAACAGTAAATCCTCCTGAAAAAAAAGAGTTGTTTTTGACTTAAATTAGGAAAAGGCTGAAGGTTCAAAGAAATGGTAAAAGAATTGTGGAAATTAATCTTGCAGAAGAGGTTCTTTGTGTAAAAATATTAACTAAATGGGTTATAAAAGGTTTTTGCTTCTTTAAAATTTCTGAGTCATTTTTACAAAATAAGTAACTTACGGTAATCTGGAATTCTATTTCGTAATATCAAGTGTTTTAAACCTTGAAGATATTTAACAGCTTCCCAAAATCAAATTAAATTTCAAAATTGTCTTTTCTGACACCTAGATTTTCAAATACTTCAGAGGGCCCCTGAAGTGTTCAGAAAAGAGAGGTAAACAGGATCATTTGACATGTTTAGGTACATAGGACTGCCAAAATGATATTCAATCTTCTTAGAAAATAATGCTAATATGTTCCAAAATTATATGGGATTTCTAAAATTCTAATGTCTAACAAATGCTGTCAATCATAACTAAGGTTGTCATGTTAAGTTATTGTAAACCATAAAGATAACCAGATTTGTCAATTGTGTTTCTAACTGTAACTACACTGAACATTTTGCTCTTCACAGACAATTGTTGTCTCATTTTAATCCTTTGCAAAAAGTAGTTTATAATAAGCTATAAAACTGTAAAAGGTGCTCTCAAATATAGCTTCTGATAACTTTGGATAATGTAACATTGGAACACAGGAAAATGTACAGATACATGAAGAGCTGAAATGTTTGTGACTATCAAAGCAAAACAAGAGTTAACTAAATGGACTGAACTCAGAAAGCTAAAGCAACCTTTTTGACTTTCATTTGGAATATTGCTGATCTTTGGTCTGTTTTTCATAGTCAAGAAAACTTATTTTAAATGATTTACTGCCTTGAAGAATTAAGCAAGGTATACTACTGTGATCAAGACATGGAGAGTGTTTGTTTCTCTCTGCCTGGTTCCTCTAGAATTTGGAAACTATCTGTGAGTATTCTTAACTTATGGCAATGTAGTTGTTTGCATCAGTGCAATAAGAATCCATTTTTCTTTTGCAACAGAATGCAATTGGAAGAACTGGTTATTTTACCAAGGCTTTAACTGGAAGTATATGGTTCCCTTTAAGTAGTCAATCTTGACTTGCAGAACCAGTAAAAGCCCAGTGGGGACACTGGTCTGATATTTCATCTCTGCAGTCCCTGTAGAGGGTTCCTGACCTGAAGTCAGTAAACAATGTTACTTTCTAACAGGTCTGGGAGCTCTAAGTTTATCAACCTTAAGAATACAGAAGCACCTAACTCACAGGTGTTTAAAGATACAAACTCATGGTTGGGCTCAGCTTTAAAAGTTCTCATCTGAGACTCCTTGGGGAACAAAATTCTATCAAAGCCAATTCAAAAGTCCTATTTAGAAATAATCATTCTTGCTGCACTTTATGCAAATAATCAGGCCAAGTATACATTTAAAGTCTTTTACAAACCATTCAGTCCTACAGTTTTTTTTTTTTTTAATAAAAATGAGAACTGGAGAGAGAGAAATTATGTTTCAAAACATTTATTTGTCATTAAATACTAAACTCATTCATTGTTTTTAATTTTTTGCCTACATTTTAAACTAAACCTGCTTGTTCCTAAGAACCTACCAGCATTCTCTAGCTGCAGCTCAGACAGAACACAAGGGATGGGTGATGTAGAAATCCTGATTAATATTCTAGTTCTGAGCAGTTATCCTTCAAATCCTGCCAGGTGATGGGAATAAATATGATGCCCATCACTCAGAGGTTTCCTTTTGGGAAAGTAAAACCAAGGGGACTAACCAAAGCTAAGCACCATGCACCCAAATCTTAGCAAGCATTATAGCCACCACTTACCTGGGCATGTCATAAAACATTCTTTCCTCTCCCTTGTTGGAGGAGGACTCAATTCCATGGCTTCACCTTAGCATTGAGCTTATAATAAGGAGTCCATGCAACCCCATCCCCACCCCGGAGATATAATTTTGTCCCAGACTCAATTCCAAGCTTTGGGTCAAAGCCCCAGGAAGGAAAACTGGATGTAAGGGATCTACAGGCAGATGACAACAGAGATTAAAAGGCACAGAGTAAGTGAGCGTGGCTGATTCCTGCCAATTAAGCCAACCCCAAGCTTCCTGTTTCATGGATAAAGTCCATGTTAATATCCATAGCATAAATGAGGTCTAGGGAACTCTAAGGCTACTGAAAGTAGGAGGGAAAGAGACATAGATGAGAACAGATAATTCCTTTTCTCTAGCGTCCCTCTCCCCACGCTTCATGGGTATAAGCTGCTTTGGTACTCATGGGAGACCTGCCAAGGTCACCAGGACTTGGGGATGCAAGGATGGAAGAGGGAAAGAGGACACTGTTTTCTTTCTCCCTCACTTACCCTCGGGTATCTGCTAGGAAGAGAATAGAACCAAAGATGGCTGCTCCCTTCTTTTTAGATGGGTAGCCATTCAGCTTCAGTCTATACCCCTTCAGGATGTATCCTGAACCCCTGGGACTCCTTTAAAAAGCATCTTCTTTTTATTCCTTTTTCCTTCTTGGTTCTTTCTTCACTGATAGGTAATTGTGTCTCTGTACTATGGGACACACACCATCCCCTGCCCCAGATGTATTTTCCAAACTGGAAAGAGATGATTTCCCAAAGCTGAAACTGGTTGGCTTAGGATTGGGTCCAGGGGAAAGAAACCCAGAAGACCAACAGGCCAGTAAAAGGGTAAAATTTTTTTAACCAGTCAGGCTTTTGGCCTCTTTCTCGCTGTGCAAACTGGTAAAGGGCCTCATGATTTTTGAGCTGACCTCACCTCTCCCCTTGTTTAGTTTTTATATATGTTTTCTAAACAGTCATGAAACCAGAGCCTCTGAAAATGGCCCCTTCTGCTGGTAACACTTCGACTGGCCTCTGAGGGAGTTCCAACTGCCATTTTCCCCAAAGTAGTGCCTCCTGTCAGCAGTAAGCAGTTAAGATCAGTCTTCATCCTAATCCTTAATCTAACAGCAATTAGATGTATTTCTTTAGAGGGGGCAATGAGACAGCCAGTGCGAGGGGATCCCTGGAGAAACTCCAACCAGCCTTGGGACTGGGGTAGAGTCTTGGGAAGTTCACAGTTTGTATCAAGGAGGAGCCTGGCTCCTCCTCTTTCTGTGTGGACCTGGGATTCGAATGCCAGGCAGGTGTTTTCCCCTTTTTATCCCCTTTTCATTCACCCAATAAAACTCTGCTTTGCTCACCCTTTAAACTGTCTGTGAGCCTAAATTTTTGTGGCCGTGGGACAGACAAGAACTCAGTCTTTCGCTGAACTAAGGAAAGTCCTGTAACACTAGGGAGGGTTTAAATTTGTCAATAAGAAAATAAAAACATATGGACAGTAAGAAAATAGATTTGAACAGGCCAGATATAACCAATGATTGTCTCTATTCTGCTGGAGAAGAGCACAAGAAGAAATGAGCTTAATTACAGCATAAAGAATTTTAGTCATACGTTAAATAGGTTCCTGATACTGAGCCCTGAAAATGGATGTAAACATGATGTGGTAGAATTTGAAAAGATGGGTTACAATCACAGTAATAGGTAATGCTTGAGAGTCTCTTCACTTGCAATATTATATCTTTTATAATAAACACTGTGGGCTTCTAATTTCGGCAATTTTTTCAGAATTTAAATAAACCCTTTAACAATACAAGTGGATCTTTCTTTCATGGTCTGTTAGTTCTTAAGGATGATTATTTAAAACAGAAATCTTTCAACCTCATTCAGGTATAGGGCACAACAGCTACTAACTAGGAAACAATGAGAAAAGACTTTTCTGTCTTAAGTTACAGATGCTGGAAGTCTTTCTTTCAATGCAGGAGACAGTCCATCTGAAGCTATTAGTAGATACATAGTTGAAGATAACCTACTAGTATATGGAGCTCAGGAGATGTTACCTTAAGCTGAAGTCTTCCAAATGATAAGATAGGGTCTGAGGTGAACAGGATCCTAAAGCATAACTGGTCCAAAGAGTGGGAAAGGTTGAAAATAGTTTGACCACTGCACATGTGTGGTCATGTTCTTGAAAACGCTGCACAATCTTAATACTCCCTTGTTATTGTCTCATTATTAGAGAGCATCACCTATATTACCTTTGGGCAAAGAAACTCACATTTTTTATTTTCTGTGGCACTGATGACTAATCGTCCACCAAAAATTTCCCCTCTCTATTTCAGAGCATGGTGTTGGTGATGCGGGGAGGTGGCTGCATAATTAGGGATATACTTCCTAGCTGCCCTGGATTCAGGTTTGTCCATGTGCTAGCTCCCACCAAAGGAACTTGAGAAGAGACTGTGTTGCTTCCATGCTTAAAGCATTTAAGAAGCAGACAGATTTGAGGTGGAGAACTTAGAGGCACCAGAGCGTGGGAAATCAAAAGGTGGAAAGAGCCTGGGTTCCCTGAATGACACCATGGAGAAAAACTGCCCATTAATCAGAAATATTCATATTGGACTCAAAGAAGTGAGAAATTAAAAATTTGGTGTTTATTCATTGGAGTAGTTAGAGTAATCCTATAAATCAAAAAGTAAAGTAAAAGAAAATTTGATATATTGGATTTTTTAAAAATTCCTGGCTATGGAAAGGTTTCAGAATAGTTATAATCTTAAAATACATGGGCTGGTCTCATAATTTAAATGCTATAACCATTGAAAGTCATCTCATTAGTCCAAAACATTTAATACATATTAATAGTCATCTTTTTCCTAAGGATTAAAAAGTTACTGGAACAAGTTGGGGGTCTCTTGTAGAAACAAATTATCAGAACAAACGAAAAACTTAATTTACCAACTGAGAAACTGAAAGACATTAAAAGCATAGATGGAGTTGAGAGTGAGAGAAACATACAAAGTACAATGGGTGTTTTTCTAGACCAGAAATAATCAGGCGAGTTATTTCATTTCCATTTTCTCATTGAAATGTTTAATATCGATCTTGTTTATCTGTTAAAAGGTCGAGTCAGAAAAAAAGATGTTCCATCTCTTTAAAAATTGTCACGTACTAAGAAAAGCAAATCAATATCATTGCTAATAAATTAAAATAATGAGAACAGGTCTGTATATTGAAGGATAATAAAATTAATTTCATTTATCTTTCCGTTTAGATTTTAAAGTCCAATGAAATTTGTGATTACACATTTTAATATAGATATATTAATAGAAAGGTAAGTTTAGAAATAAAATGAGAGATGAGAATTGATGATACCTTTAAGAGCTGTCTAAGTGGACACTGTAATGTAAGAAATGCATCTCTGTTTAGAGAATAAGAATAGACAGGTTTTCTTCAATATAAGGAGTAGGTCTTTTTAAAAGGTCACATAGCTGTAAATTTTTTGAAATCTATTCAAGCTGCTAAAGTAATTATGTGTAATATTTTTTAAATCATTTATTTTTCATAAAGTAAAATTAATACATTTGAATAAATTTATAAGCTGAAAGACTATTTTAATTGTGTTTTGATTTGTTTCTAAGAATTTCTATAGCATTTGTCACCTCACCATAATTTTCAGATTTTCAGACAAGTGTATTGAAAAATTTGAAAAATCAGTAAGTGGAAATTTTCACTCCAATAAAATTAAAGGATGATGAATTATAGAAAGAAACTGAAGATGTATTTTTTTTAATGTTTGCTTAAATGGAGTAATTACCTTGGGAAAATATTTCCAGATATTCCAATGACTAAGAAATGAAATGTCTTAGAGGAGTGGCTTGATTATCTGCATTCTTTGAGGCAATTCATGAACTCAATTTCATCTGAGGAATGCCAAGCACTTAACTCTCTGGCATGAAGACTCTATTTGAGGGATCCACCTGGCTCACTTAGCAGCTTCAGTTTGGGCCCAATCAGGAAGAGTATGAGAGCATTATACAGATTTTCCCTACTCACTAACATACATGCCAGCCATGTCAGGACTTTGATGGCAGCAGGATATGCCACGTCCCACACTGCCCAGATGGTCCTATGCCCAACCCAAGCTATTTACCTGGCTTGCTGGCCCCTGATTCTCTTTGCCATCTCTGCTCCCCACTAAGGCCAGGTCCCTTTTCAGCCTTGTGTCTTATATTCCACCAAGGTCTCACTCAAGTCTGGGCTGTTCCTTCTGGGCCCAGAACAGGTCATTGCCATCCAACACCTGGCACTGCATCATATATAAATGAAACAATTCAAAGACCAAAGGTGAGATATTAGATCGCTTCTAACACATTAGAATGCCAAAATCAGGTTCACCTCACTTCCATTTAGAAACACAAAGAGTAACAACAAATAATAACAAATAATGAAGACTAACAACAAATAACAGTAAAATAATAATCAGTTTATAATTAATACTTACAATTAGAAAAATTAAGTTTTAAGAATTTAAAGGAAAGCATCAGTAGATATGGGATGTATTTCAACTAATAAAATATTAAAAGCAGAATTCTAAGAGCACAGAAATTTACAAGAAAACTCAAGAAAATACAGAAAACAGAATGACTAAGTAAGAAACTAAATTTTACTTTTTCAACCAAAATCCTTATGTAGTCATGTCTTGCTTAACAACAGAATATGTTCTGGGAAATGTATTGTTAGGCAGTTTCATCATTGTGTGAACAACATAGAGTGTATTTATGTAAACTGAGGTGATATAGCCTACCATTCACTTAGGCTCTATGGTACAGCTAATTGCTCCTATGCTACAAACCTGTATAGCATACTACTGAACTAAATATTATAGGCAATTGTAACATAATGAAGCATTTGTGTATCTAAACATATCTAAACATGGAAAACACACAGTTAAAATATGGTATTAGAACCTCATGGGACCACCACGGGATATGCTGTCCATCATTGATCAACATGTCATTATGTGGCACATGATCATATTTCATATGCCTTTTGTCTCACAAATTTACTTCTAGAAAACTATCCCAAAGAAATAATGATTGATATGTTGAAGATTTAGCTACAAGGTCATTCACTGCAGTTTTTCTTACTCGTGCAAAAAATGGAAATAATGTAGCCAAAGAACTGATTAAAAAATTATGATACAGTGGGATACTGTATGCTATTGAACATATTTTTATAACCTATTTGAAATGATAAAAAAGTTCAGATATTAATTAAAAAGCACCCAAAATAACTAATGTTATATTTAGAATACTTATTTTGCTTGATAAATCAATATATAAGTGTGTATGTGTACAGTAATCCCATGTTATCCATGAGGGCTATGTTCTAAGACCCCCAGTGGATGCCTAAAACTATGGATGCACTGAACTATGTTTTCTTCTATATAGACATGCTTATGATAAGGTTTAATTTATAAACTAGGAAGAGTAAAGATTAAAAACAATAACTAAGGATAGTTATATCAATATACTTTAATAAAAGTTATGTGAATATGGCCTCTCTTTCTCTCTAAAAATATCTTAATATACCATACTCATACAGGTAACAAACTGCAAAAAGCAAAATCACAAACATGGGGGACTACTACATATACGTGTATGTGTATATATGTGTGTGTGTGTGTATCTGTATAAATGGAAAAGTATAAACCAAAATATTAAGAGCTAGGAAGGGATTGCTTATTTTTGTATAATTGATCCATGATCCCTAATTATTCTGCAGAAATAATTTATTTTTGCACTTTATTTTGCACACTATATTTTTGCAACAAAGGAGTAAACATGTATATTTAATTTTATATTCATTTAATAAAGATTTGAAAAACTCTACAAGAAATGCATATAAAGAAAAATGTAAAGCTTAAAAATACAAAGATAAGAAACAGTTTAGAGGTAAATAAAAACAAAAAGTAAACAGACATAAAGCTGTCACTGTCACAAAAGCAAAGTTATGTTAACAAATATTTACTTAACAATATTATACAGCGAATAAAACCAGTTTTTTTCTTAATATTTTATTATGTTAACAAAAATCTTATGCTACAATATCAAGCTAAAAAGAACCCCACCAAATATTAGAGTATCTCAATATTTAGCTCTTGAAAATTAAAATTTTTAAGTGAGATTGGCCTTCTGTGTATATGTGTGTGTACTTTTCTTGCTGTTAACACCTAATATTTGTTAATGTCCAATTACGTCACCAACACTGGCTTTGGGAACAAATGGATAAAGACAAATGCAATCTATCAGCCTTTTAATTTGCTAACATTTCTTAAGAAAGACTAATAATCCTTAATATTCATTTGTCCAATAAACAAACTATTCATATGAATGGAAGATCAATACAACGTGAAACATTTTTTATCCTGTTCTGTCAGATTTCAATGGCTGCTGAAGCTCAGTTGCTGTAAATCACAAACAAAAGCACACCCATATTTTTAAACATGGACTTTATAAATAAAAGAAATCACTTAACATGACATGTATTTTTCAACACCTACCTTCCTTAGCCTGGATCAATCACTGTTGTCTGGCATTTGAAAGCCTAAATTCTGAGGCAGTGCTGATCATACTGACAGCATAATAGGCCCAGAACCACAATCAGATGGGGGCATCAGTAAAACTTACTCCCTACATAGTATGACAAGGGTTATCTCTCGGAATCAGTGTGTCTACTCAGTTGCAGCCCTCCTTCTCAGGCCCTGCTGTATTTGTTCAGGCTTCACATTTCAGATTTTTCTTGTTTTCTGATCTGTGCTCCAGTTCGTTTCCCTAGAATCATGACCTGATATCTATATATTGGAGGCTGTTTCCACCATCATGTACCTCTTGATGCCAGCAGAATATGGCTCCACAAAGTGCAGACCACCAACTCAATAACGGCAAAACACTGTATTGGCCTGTTTCAATATGGCTGCAACCTGGACATTAGAGAGGTAAGGAATCCAGGTTCTGGATTAAACTACTGATATCTAGTCTTATCTCAGATGCTTACAAATTGCATGAAGAAAAATGAGTCATTTAACTTCTCTGAGCCTGGGTCTACATCTGAGAGCATATCTCTAGAAAGACTGAAGTCTCTCTGTCCAAGAAGGAGCCCTCACAGTAGCTAATTGAATAGAAAGGATTGGGTATAGAAGTGCTAATCTGGAGCTAAGTTCTATGATGATGATTCAAGGATAAATCTTGGTCATATAAAAAGGTATAAGCCAAGTAAGAAGAGATTGAATTAGTAATAAAAATTCTCCCATCAAATAAAAATCCAGGGCCTGACAGTTTCACTACTGAATTCTATCAAATATTTAAAGAAAATCTAATACAAATTCTTCCAAAATTTGAAGAAGGAATATTTTCAGATTCATTTTATGAGGCCAGCATTACCTTGAGTCAAAAAAAGAAAACTACAGGCCAATATCCCTGATGAACATAAATGCAAAAATCCTCAACAAACTAATATCAAACTGAATTCAACAGGATGATCAAGTGGGATTCACCCCCAGGATACAAGTATGGTATAACATACATAAGTCAATAAATGTGATATGTCACATTAACAGAATGAAGTACAAAAATATGTTCACTTCGATAGATGCAGAAAACACACAGACAGTGACAGGGAAAAAGTAAGACTAACCTAATCTTAATGTAAATTTGCTTAAAATGTTGAACTAGCTCTTAAATTTTGCCCAGTGTGAAAAATAATTATTTCTAGGGCACTAGATGGGGAAAAGATTAATAAATGTAGGTAAAAACACCAAAGTTTTGGGGAGTTACAGGCTTGTCATGTGGAAAATCAGACGATCGTTTTAACCACCTTTTCTCTTGAGCCATATAAATCTATCTTAAGACCTGACGATCCACCAATCTTTCTAAAATGCAGCTATAGCCATCAGCCAATTTGTCTCTCAAAGCCCTGAATGGATTATAGAATTACATACAATCATTTTAGCACAACATCATATGACCCAACTTTCCTTTGCAGCCTTCATCCCTATATATTCCTCCATGTACTTAGTGCTCCAATGAAATGGACTGTGAAGCACACTGTGTATTTTCCTGCCTCCAGCCTTTTGCTCTTACACTTTTTTTTTCTCCTGGGAATCCTTCCCACTTTATAGATCTGTTGCAACTGGCTCCTTGAAGGCTCATCTTGAATGCAATTTCATTATTTGGTACTACAATACCAATTCAGTGGGTTTTGTGGGTCCAGAAACCAAGGGATGAAGTAGAAGTTGTCGCACTTATTACTATTTCCAGTGACACTTGGAAAATTTGTGCATATCACCCATATAATTTTAGACTCAGTAGATTTAGAGGTCTTAGTTCCAAGATAGTAACACTTCCACCAGGGGATAATAAAATCCCTATTGAACCTGTTAAAATTTCATTTTACTAAGTTGTAATTTATATAAAGTAAAATTTACCCTTTTAGTATATAATTAGACTAGCTTTATCAAGTATATGTAATCAAATAACAACCACTAAATTAAGATATAGAACAATTCCATCAACCCAGAATATTACCTCATGCTCCTTTGAGGTCAACTCCTCCCTCTATCCTCAATGCCTAGAAACCACTGATATATTTCCTGTCCTATGGTTTTGTCTTTTCCAGAATGGAATCACAAAACATGTAACTCTCTGAGTATGGTTTCTATAATTTCCCATACTGTATGTTATTAAATATGTCAGGAGTTCATTCCTTTTTATGCTAAGTAGTATTCCACTGTTTGAAAGTACTACTTTTTTAATCAATTGAGCAGTTGAAACACATTTGCATAGTTGACATTTTGGGCTATATGAATAAAGATGCAGTAAACATTCATTTACAGGTGTTTCTGTACTGCTGTGTGAACATACATTTTTATTTGTTTTGAGTGAATACCGAGGAGAGAAATTGGTGAGTCATATGGTAAGTGTAAGTTTACCTTCCCAACTGTGTTTGAAAGTGGCTCTTGCATCTGCATTCGCACGAACAATGTTTGAGACTTCCAGCTATTCTAAATCCTTGCCTGTCCTTGGTGGGTACAGCGGGGTTTTCTTGGTAATGTTTGTTTGTTTGTTTTAGACATTAGTTTATTTAGTAGTAACCCCTTGTGGTTTCAATTTGCTTTTCTCCAATGACTAATGATGGTGAGCATCTATTCATGTACTTATTTTCCATCTGTATACTCATTTGGCAAAGGGTCTCTTTAAATATCTTGCTCTATATTCAGTTATTTTGTTTTCTTATTTAATTTTGAAAGTTATCTATTCTAGACACAATTTCTATAGCAGATATGTGTTTTGCAAATATTTTCTTCCCACCTTTCAATTCTCTTCATGTCTTTCAAGAAGCAGAATATTACACATTTGATAGTCTAATTTCTAATTTTTTAGGGATCTTGCTTTTAGTATCTTAGCTAAGGAAATCTTTACATAATCAAAAGTCACAGAGCCTTTTCCCATGTTTTTCTCTGGAAGTTTTATGGTTTAGATTTTGTATTTAGGTCTATAATTGTATATTATGTGAGGTATAGGTTGAAGTTCATTATTTTGCAAATGGATATCCAGTTTTTCCAGTATCTTTTGTTTAAAAAAAATACTTTTCTGCAATGAATTGTTTTTGCATCCTTGCCAACATCACATGGTCATCCATGTGTAAGCCTGTTTCTAAACTTTCCAATCTTTTCTAGCCATTTATATACCTGTCCTTTTCCTAGACCATACTCACTGAATTACTCTAGTTAATACAAAGTCTGAAAATCATACAGTATGAATTTTCTAACCTTGTTCATTTATAAAATATTGTGGCTATTCTAGTTCCTTTGACTTTTCAGATTTTAAAATCAACTTACAAATTTCTATTAAAAATCAATTTGCTATTGATTGAAACTGCATTGAATCTATTTTCAAAGTAGAGATAGTATAATTTATAAAGTTGAGAGAAAGTCCTATTATATATTAGCCTATGAATGTTTCTAATCACTGTGGGCTCTTCATGCCAATAAACCAGTAGACAAAAAAAAGTCACACTTCTTGTAATGTATTCAGCCCTAATTGCCACAAGGAGATTACGGCAGAGAATAATACATTTGCAACCTGATGATCACTTGGGTATTTCTTTGTACTCTCCCACCCAATGTTAATGGTCTCAAGTGCAGTAGTATACCCTGGCCTGAGAAGGGCGTAGGAATCAGGGGCTTGGACCCATTAGGGATTTGGATCAGTCCACCAGGTAAGGCCTTGAAGTAGAGGCTCCAGCCTAGAGTGAGTGCAACCCAGAATGAGTAGAAGGTGAAGGACACCCTGAGTATCAGTTGTAGCCTCAAATTTTGCTGCACGCACAGAACTGAAGTTGGCCAGACTAACTTTCCTCTTTTATGTTTCCCTAGGAAGAGAAATTAACCATAATCAAGAAAGAGCTTTTCCTAGATGATGTCAATTACTATGTAAAGCAAGTGAATCTGGGTGGACCCATGGTACAGAACCTAGATAACCCTGTCAGGCCACGGGAACTCATTGCCCCAGCTGCCAGCAGTGGTGGCTGCTATTAGCTCATAGATGCACCTCTCTTTTGGCACAACCTAGATGGCAGATGGAAGCTGCCTCTTTCAAGTTATATTTCCACCCAGCAAAAGTCTGCATCCATGATTAAGCCCTGTCCCTTCTCTGATTCCAGGACCAGTTTGAAGGTTTA